>JBCEWB010945000.1:0-15401 GCA_039654565.1 Peronia peronii
TTCATACCAGGGATGTTTCAGATGACTGAGGCCAAATTTTAAAGAACTTCAAATTTCACCAGAGCACCCCCTTAAAAGGCAGTAACTTGCTATTCTTTGCCGTGAGTGTAATAAAATGGATGAATGATTTGATCTTCCCATGAATAGTTCAACAAAGCAAACTCTTTCTTTATCATCACAACTGCAGGCATGACTGAAAAAAAAATCTATTTACTCTCACTCTTCATCGGCTTGTCATTCTAGGTAACAGTTCAACAAAGATATCATGTCATAATCTTACCCACCTGGCCGGGTGAAATTAGTCAGAGGTTTTAAAAGAAAACTTTCTTGAGAAAATTGGACTTGACTGACCATGGGATCAAAGGATCTTTTAAGGGGTGGGAGGGGGGGGGGGGGGGAGGGTCTTTTTTTCTGCTCTTATTCGTAGCATTGCTGTGGACGCAAGTCATTTTTGTTACAGAGCTCATGTGATCCTATCGACTATTTATCGGTTTGTTTGTTTTTTTGTCTGCCAAATATAGGTGTTTTATCGGATTACACTGAAACGATTAATGTTAGTTTCCTAGGCTGGATCGTATATACAAGTCACAGGGAAGGGTTGGGGGTTAGAGGGGGGGGATACCCACAAGTGCCCACCAGAGTGATGCCATCGCTATAATATGCTATTAATTTTTCTCGCCAAAGTAGTCTCAGAAATTAGCTTTCGAATGTTCTTATGAATATCTCGGCCCATTCAAACCATGGCTAAGTAATTTTATTTACTAAAGCAATATGAATTCGTTTCGCTTTTCCTTATTGTCAATAATTTTATGCATGACAAATTTGGCATAATATTTATTTAGTTTAGGCTTTGTTTTCACCCAACCAGGCAACATATTATGTAACAAAAACTGTAATCTAGACGTTCATTGTTCTTTCATCGTACAGCCACGCGGGAGAATATCTCGTCATGAGAGACACAGTCCGGTGTGAATTCTTTGTGGTGTTGGTGACAATCCAAGATGGCGTCGGCAATCACGTGATACTGCATCTCCTTGAGGGCGTCAGACAGCTGGCGAATAGCACCCATCTGCTTGTCTTTGCACTGAGAGGGTTAAAGTTAAGGAAGCTCATTAACGATGATAAACACAACCATTATACATCCATAATATATATATATATATATATATATATATATATATAGTATTATTATTATTATATTTATAGTATATATTATATTATACAATCATAGTAATCAAATTAAAGATGATATTTCTATATGTCATCTAGATTATTTGTCTTTCACAAGACAGGAGAGATTAATAAGAAACGTCTTTGCTATATACATGAACATTTGAAACTAGATAACTGAAAATGTTTAGAATTATAGGAGCACTGAAATACGTCCATATAGATAACATTTTGATAAATGTTTCGTAAATCCATCTTTTATTCACTTGAACTTATTTTGATCTTATTCTCCTTTCGCTTTAATCATATCTTTCCTTTATTTTCAGCATATTTTACCCACATTTTGCTTAACCTTAAACTTTCTTAACTTCAAGTTGTCTCACTTATCATTTGCTTCTTCTTCATCTCAGTCGTAACTTATTTTTCATTATGTCTAAGTTCACCCATTTCTTTCATACGTTTACCTTTTTTTCCTTCAGCTTATCTCACTAAATCTAACGTTAACTTATTATCTTTTCGTTATATCAGTTTACCCCTCCCCTCCCCCCTCCTTCCCCACAAAGACACACACTCTCCTTTCGTTTTAATTGGTCTTTTCTTTATTTCAACTTTCATTATTCCAGTCTATATCGTCCATATTTCACTTCTACCTTACTTTCTCTTATTTTCAAGTTATCTTATCCATCTTTCTCTTATATCTAATTTTTTACTTCCATTCCAGCCTATCTAACCCATCTTGGAAATTTAAATTGTATATAACAATTATTATTATATCTTTTCTTCAATTCAGATTAGCCTACATCTTTATAACACAGCGAATCTGACTTATTTTTTGCTTCTTATTTCTCTTTTAATCTATTTGGATTTATCTAACCAACCTTTCGCTTCCAGTAGAGCAGGATCTTGTAGGAGACGTCGGACATGCTGGAGTTGTTACTGAGAGCGTCAAAGCCGATACCAGTGATAGTCGAGTCCGGTAGCTGTAAGTGGACGGCCAGGGTCAGTCCTTCCGGCACCAGGCGGGCCAAGGTCATCAGAGACTTGCCGGTCAGTGCCCTGGACTCTCTCTCAGCTAGTCAATAGAAAGGGACAACAGTGTTAACGTTTACGTCTTCTAAAAGACACGATAGTAGCAGTAATTTTTTAAAAAATGATGATCATAACCATAATCATCATAATAATAGCATTTATATAGCGCTTACTTCCGTACAAATATAAGTTTTAACAGTTTTACAATCGATTAATATATCAACGGACCCAAATAGACGCTCACAAAAGTTCTCAGCTTTCCGAGAAGTACACAAGGCGCTCAAATCCTTACCAAACAATAACATTCTCTGTCTATAGTCTAGGTGTCAATTTTAACCTGCGTTGAGTCAGGACATGTGTGTAAATTCTTTCCCAAGGACAAACTGTCGAGACCAGTCAGGGTTCGAACCTGGAATTTTTTATCCGAAATCGGACAACCCAACTATTGGGCCACCGACCCCACAATACGGTTCCTAGCTTGTCGGAGGGAGAGAGAGAAAGGGAGAGAGAGAGAGAGAAAGAAAGAGAGGGAGAGAAAGAGAGGGAGAAAGAGTCCGATATGGTGCACGCCATATGAAATGAGTGATATCACATTTTTGCGATTTATTTGCAACGATTTATTTGTTTCAGGGAAACGAAAAAAAAAATGTACTTGACTGTGATAAAAAAAAACAACAAAAAAAAACAACAACTTAGTTTTAAGACTCTTATGTGCCTTGTTATTTATGTTCAAAGTTAGTTCCTGTGACTCTAAAAGGCCAATAACATTCAATGTTTCCCAATGAAATCTTGGCATCTGACTCACTTCACACCATATTGTTGCATCTCTGAGTAAGATTTGCAGTACTATGTACCGTCTTCGTGACGGATGCAGACATGACTGCACTATCTCGGAAGAAACGCCATGATTTTCTTAGTCTCTCCAAGAAAAGAACTGTTTAATGGGTAAACAGCTTATAGCTGACCTTTCTAAGAAAGAAGTGCAAAATTTGTGAGGGTCTCAAAAAAAAAAAGGTTCTGGTAATGCTAATATGTACCCTTAAGATGGGCACTCCAAGACGTGTAATAATGCTTTCTTATCATAATTCAGTACTGCCAATATGAAGTACAAGAAATGTACATATATACATTATCTGTAATTCCACAGAAGGAAAGCTTTCATAATATTGTAACATATAAACATGATAATATGCCACATTAAAACAAATATAATGTTAAATAACGATATAAACTTCAAAAAATATAGTGAGTATAGGAGGGTGAATAATATGGAAAGGTCAAACAACGAGCTTAAAGATTCAATAATAGCATACAAATAAGGAATAGCACGTGGTATATTAGACTAATGATAATAATATTTTGGGGCGAACATAAAAGAGCGAATACAACTGGAACAGGCAAATCGATAGATTCGACTATTATAAAGCTTTCCGAAAACGGAGAGTTATTTCGTTTTCTATCTCTTCTTTTAGGGAGTCATGCTCGTTTACAATGACAAGCCCTTTAGTTCATTATTAGGCAGATTCGAAATGTAGGGTTGTTCGTACAGGTTGCGGATAAAAGGTTTATTTGAAGCGTAGGTTTAGATATGAAGATACGATCGTTACAATCAGAGGCAGTTTGCCTGAGAAACAGGCAGTTCTGAAGTATTTTCGCACTCCCTCTAATATTATTGTATATCATTCAAACTTCAAAGACAAAGAAAGTCACAAAGCATTTTGTATGATTTATGTTTTGAATACGCTCAGCTTCATACCATCTCCCATAAAGTGCTTATCTCAAATATTGGTTGGGTCTATTTGGAACAATTTTTTTCTCTCTTGCCTAGAAAAAGTACAGAAATGGGAAAGGCGATCTGCCGATGATTATGATGCAACGGGATATGGCAATAAATGTATGTAAGTCAGTTATTTCAATGTCGCCTTCGTCAAGTCAGAGAGTCCACGGAATTATATGACTTATATTTTGTAACTTCAAATAAATAATTAGTTAGAATGACGAGATAATATCGGCATAATGGAACCGATTTTCTCTGGCCGCAAAGCAGATTTTGATGAGACAGAAGCCTGGCTGTTGCAGGATATGGTCATGGCGATTTAAAGAGATGCAAATTCACCAATGATATTATGTTTCAATGTGGCGGAAAAATGTGCACGCAAGAAATAAACAAAAACACTATGGTGTATCAATAGACATATACTAATATATAAAGTACACAGTACATACATAGCACATATATATAGTAC
Organism: Peronia peronii; assembly: GCA_039654565.1. Lineage (NCBI taxonomy): Eukaryota > Metazoa > Mollusca > Gastropoda > Systellommatophora > Onchidiidae > Peronia > Peronia peronii. The sequence goes on from JBCEWB010945000.1 coordinate 4,446, forward strand.
ATATTACAATTTTTAATGCTGATGGGCACATTACAGATATACAACATAGAGGTATGTGAACACCACGACGGTGTGTTTACTTCACGTGAATAATGCAATAGTAGAACATATGAATATACTGGTGACATTCATTTTCACGGCGAAATAGTATGAAATATGACACCTACTAAAAACAGCGGCAGCACTATCAATGACAGAAGCTATTTGTGGTTCTTACAATTACACACAAATTCAGCTCGATTATTATCATAGTAAAGCTGACATACATGATGGTTTTTTATATTGCACAGTTGCCATCGTACTATTAACAAAATTTATCTAGTCATTCATTCGTTCATTCCTTCATCCATTCATTCATTCATTCATTATTTATTAATTATTTATTATAGTTACTTATTCATTTATTTATTTCAATTTTTTTATGGTTCTTTCTGTCTATACAAATATTGAAACAGTTTGTATTTTGCATTGGTGTTCTAGCAGCAAGTGGACTGGTTGTCCTCTCCTGCTCCTTCTGTGTCTTCCATGACTGAATCCAGACCTACCGATGTATATAGTGAGACATACACTGTACCCAATAACTCAATAAATGTACATAGTGCCGACGTCACAGACGTTCTAAGAGTTCACAATTCTGGTGGATTTCTTTACGAAAACAAGGCCACAAACGTTTACGTAAGATAGGTCTCTATTCTAAAATCTAAATCTTTATTCTAGCGAGAATATGAAAGTTGTAAATATGCAGAGGCATTTCAGCAAAGCGCATGTTTACACAGATATACCTCATCATTGCGTTGTATATTTTTTCATAACCATAGAATTAATGTATCTTTTTTTAAACTCGCGAACATCAATGCTACAGCGTTTTGCACAATGTAAACATAATCGTGCTCTTCTGCAGTTAGACAACAAAAAAGACCACTGCCAAATACGAACTCACTGAGAACAACATCAAACTTTTAAGACAATGGGGTAACATACAATACACCAAACTCGAGGCACAATTGTGTCAGTACCAGAGATAAATGGCCTTGGCAGAGGCCTCTCAAAGATGGAGATGTGAGGTTCTGAGGCGTGCAAAGAAAGAGAGGCAATTTGAAGAGATAACAGAGAACAAATGATTAGTAATGCATGTTATTATATACTATGCTACTTGTCTGATTAAACTTTCGAAGTGTCTAAATTGAGATATACAAACTATTTCTTGCTTTTTTTGTTTGTAAGTTTGTTTTCTTTTTCTTTGTTTTGTTTGTTTGTTTGTTTTTTGTTATACAGTAGTATCGTATACGTCTTTGTTTTGGATTCAGTTTTTTCTCAGAAAAGTTATTCCACCATCGTCTGTGATAATCAAGACTTCATTCACTGGGATCTCGAAACTTAACTAACCATTTCACATTTTTAAACCGTGCAAGTATGACGTTTGTTCCATATCACTCGAAACTCTTAAATTTCGATACAGTCTTTCAAACTTAATTTGCTGTAACTTTAGTAATATTTGCTCTAAATTATTTAAAACTGTTAAATCTAGCTAGCTGTTGACGTATCTGTTCTAAATTATTTAAAATTCTCAGGTCTACTTACTGCAACATTTGCTCAAGGAAAATACTAAATCTCAGAAAAAAGGGCATTTGGCTTCCAGTTCTTTGTCAAAAGTCACTGAATTTTATCCATTAGAAATATGCGACAAACGTATGAGTGTTGTGGAACTGATAGTATCCAAGTTTTATTGTTTTGAAAAACTCGTTAGTCTATGTTAAACATACACTATTTGTACTTTTCATCTGATATAAAAACAAGCATCTTGGCACATATAGTTTGATCAGACAAATGTGGGAATTGTACTGAAAATAAATCATTGGATGAGAATGCACAATTATCAGAATAGCTTAATCATAGATCTCAAGGAAACACAATGCCAAGCAATTGTAAACGGGTGAGAAATTGATTTCGGGATTGACTGAGACATCCATGCATAGGATGAGGAAGAAATTGATTTTATACTGTGATTTCGTGATATACACAGATAAGAACACCCATAAATTTCACTGATTTGGGGGAATTTGGCATAGTGATAAAACAACAGAAATCTCATGTCATCAATAGCTGTTTTTTAATTTTAACTCAAGGTTGACTGGAAAAGAAAGATTTACTACGACTTTGAAGGGGAAAAAGAGATCAAGGAGAATGAAATTGAAGTGTTCAGCGTTCTCTTTTCTCATAGACATATAAATCAGTATAACCAAAATTGCAAACTCCAGAACAGCTACAAACGAAGGAATTCAGTGAGATGAACTTGCTCTTGAGGTAATCATTGCATTTATGGACAGCGATTGCTTTGCTCTCAGAATAGAGTTGGTGTTGAGCATGAACTTAATACAGAATAGATCTCCGAACACTGCAAAAATTGTTTGAAAATTTACAGCGTTTTGAAATGAACTTGTAGTCAATTCATCGTATATTTTACTACAAAAAAAAAAAAATTCTGTAGTTCCATGGCACATAATAATATATGGTATTTTTGGTGCCAATTTTTTGGTCGCATTTTAACATCATAGTCTTAACAGCACTTTACAGCAAGATAAATTTTTGGATGTAGTTTTACGGTATAACTTTGGTTTTTTTTGGTGCCTAAGTTTTGCCATATTTTCACATGGATTTTTTTTTTTTACGGTGTAAGGGTACTGCTTATACCAATAGACTTGGTGAGATTTGTATTCGGTATAAAAAGAATGTTGTGCATGAAGTCCCAAAGAATAAATGGTTGTCCATACGGTACTGATACACATGGTACTTACGAACACGGACGGGTCTGTTGGATGTGGTCAGCCGTTTCATGACGTTGGTAGGCAGTTCTCGGAACTTGGGTGTGGTTGGCGGGCTGGCCACTGGCTCCTCCTTAGGTTTGTCTGGCAGAAGGTCAAGCTTCAAGTCCTGGGGGTGGAAAGGGGGAAGGCGCATGGGGGGGGTGGGGGGACAAAGGTCAAAGGAAATGCCATTACTTTGGTTATAAATGCCATACATCTTATGAAGATATGGATCTTTCAATTCCTAGGTGTAATCCTGTAATTATCAAGACTCTGAGAACTACATTTCACTATCTTCTTCATTTTAGAACCAAGGACCCACTGTTGGCCACTCACTTCATGCAGGAAAACACAGCTCGCTACTCTAATCTATCTTGCCATTGAGTGGACTTTTTCGGTTCCATTCCAAAGGATTATTTAGATCTCTAAAGTTCCACATGTCGGAGATCGGGCAAGTATAGAATTACTGTGCCAAAGACGTTCCCAAATTCCTCTCAAACTTGTTTCAATGTTTATGTAGTTAGAGTTCAAGCAATACCATAAAAAGACTGAGATTTAGTACTACCCTGTTTAATATTCCATTGACATATGCCTTCTGCTGTGACAGTTTTTTTTCAATAACCTAGTGTGTTGTTTGTGAATTTCAAGCATTGGAATCAGAAACTTGTCATATTATTCAACTGTCCGTGACGATTTAGTTCAGAGATAGGAACATTCTATTATCTATGAAAAAAAAATAGATTTGTCTATTTTTTCATTACTTTACGAGGGCGGATAGAGGAATCTGACTTTCTGTCGCCACCGATTCTAGAGATTTTTGTTTGTTATTGAACATATATGTCAAGCGCCATGTCCTGATCAGCATTTAAAAAGTTATCTCCCTAACAAATGACTATAGAAAACGGCTCTACTCACTTGTACAAAACTGCATGTGCTATGTAATATTCATGAAACAGCAGTAAGAGAACATTTTCAGCTTTAAAATGATACAAATTGGACTGTCTATCTCTTCCTGGGGAGAGAGAGAGAGAGAGGGGGGGGGGGGGAACTCGGAAAGACAGGAAGTGACAAATCCTTACTTTGGGTTTCTCTGGTTCTTTCTCTTCTGGAACTGTTTCCGGTGCAAAATATTCCACCACTACTGACTCCTCTATCTCCAGCTTGAAGGTGAAGGTCATTCTGTTCCGTAGCTGTTCGTCCCTGACTCCCACTGGCACCACGTTGACCGATCCCTCCAGGGGTTTGGGGTCCATATCCAAGGGCTCGAAATTGAACGTTCTGGAAAATGAATCATAAGACAAGGTAAGATAAGATAAGATAAGACAAGGTAAGATAATATAGATGAGATAAGATCAGATAGATGGGATACGATAAGATAAGATAAATAGACAAGATAAAACAGATAGGACAAGATAAGACAGATAGGACAAGATAAAACAGATAGGACAGATAAGACAGATAGGACAAGATAAGATAAGACAGATAGGACAAGATAAGATAAGACAAGATAAAACAGATTGGACAAGATAAGATAAGACAGATAAGACAAGATAAGACAGATAGGACAAGATAAGATAGATAAGACAAGATAAGAGATAAGACAAGATAAGACGGATAGAACAAGATAGATAAGATAGGTAAGACAAGGTAAGATAAGACAAAATAGATGTGATAATATAGATACGGTAAGATAGATAAGATAATATTACATTAGATAAGATAAGAAGATAAACTTTATCTATCTTCAAAAAGGAATTCCTTTCACACTTGATGAGACACAGTGTACATATAAGAGGCACTCACATTCATATGCATATATAGATGTAAATGTCATAAATAGCCTAAGAACTAGACAGACTCCAGAAACTTAATATTCGTATGCTGATAACAGCCAAGCCAACAGTCTTGCTTAGTTCTTACATATTTTTTTAAAAATGCATTTTGTTCGGAATTATCTCGATTGATTTTAAAGCGGGTGCTTGGAGTCATCCCAAATCATGTTAAGTTTTGATGTGCAGGTTTCCAGATGTGCATGATATGTCATAGTATGACTAATAAAGAAACGTGTAGTTCATGTCAGATAGCATAGCAATGGCTGAAATTTAGCTTTATACAGGTTTATGCACTGGATGAAAGAGCTAGATGAAAAATAAAAATGAAGATAAGACTATTTAATAAGATAATGTTATAGCTTACATAACTGAAATATTATTATCGTCATAGATTGTTTTAAAGTAAAAAAAAATCTATTACAATGCAGTACTTGCGTCCAATATTCTGATACATAAATTTAAAACATATTAGCAAGGAACGAGATATAAAGACAAATTAAAATAATATTACTTAACTGGATATTGACTTATATGGTCATAAGTTTACTTACGTGGTTTTAATTTTCAATGCAAAAATCTCAACTCCTTACCTAAAGGACTCATTGAGTCTAGCATAGTATCGCAGTTGGTCATTAGCTCGCAGATCTGACTGCGGGCTGACTTTGACGTCACCGTCTAAGTCAACCATCCACGTCAAGCCCTCGTGTAGTTCTAAAGTTTCGGCGGCTGGCGACGTTTTGTTTTGACGTGGCGGGGGCGCATGCCGACGATTTGAGAACCTTACAGGGGCCGCCTCTACTACTGGGGTCTGTACTCGGGACGCGACCTGTGGTAGGAGAAATGGTCTAGTTGGGATTGTGAAGAAGAGAAAGTGCGAAGTGGGTTTAGAAGGATTAAGATGCCTTTCTGCACTAATGTTATAATAAACAGTAGATTTTCGTCGTTCATTTTTTAAAGATTTAGACTAGCAGTGATACCAATTATTCGTATAACTGCTTAAAAAAAGACGTATAGGGAGCTGAATACATGGATGAATGAATGAATGAATGGATGGATGGATGGATGGATGGATGATTGAATGGACGGATGGATGGATGATTGGATGGACGGATGGATGGATGATTGGATGGATGGATAGATGGATGGATGGATAGATGGATGATTGGATGGATGGATGGATAGATGGATAGATGGATAGAGGGAGGGAGGCAGGCTCGGACAAACTTATGACGAAAATATGGCCGTAAATGGACAGATGGATAGAATGGCAGATACAAATAAGTACCACTGATCTTGATTAATAATCATTTCTCTTTTACTTACTGTAAAACCTTGAGCTTTCCTGTCACTAATTTTGGTGTCTGCTATCCGCTTAGGAAACACCTCCACTAAAGCTTTCCAAGATTTGGGTTTGATGGACAGAAACAAGCACACTTCGCCCTTCTCTTTATCGTTCCTTCCTTCTATCAACGTGATGGCATCTTTCATCTTTTTCTGACGACCAGCAACACACTTTACCACACAAAACCTGCGAATAATTCACATGAAGACATTTAAACTAAGCCCAGAAATACCTGTCTGCAACTCTCAGTTTAGGCTAAAAGTGTCAGAAGAAATTGTTTTCACTTATTTATAGGCAAGAAATGATTGATCCCACAGCCTTAAAAGGCAAATTAAGACTAGCTTTTTCTCACAGTGTTGCATGTTATGAATAAGCATCGCTATTGACCAGCTCTATTACTTCCCTTTATCAAACACAAATGGTGGTGACCCCCATCTCCGACATCTTTTAGATCACGGGAAACGAGAGGATAATTTTCTTGATATTTATTTTCAATAACTAAAGGGTGATCTTTTCGCTCAATGATATGAAATTATCTCCTGTGTTCATTCTGTTTCTTTCTTTCTTCATTTCTTTCTTTATTTTTATTTCTTTTTCTTTTCTTTTTGTTTGTTTGTTTGTTTGTTTTTGTTAATGATGAGTGAAATTTTAACTCCAATAATAAACATGTTTAAGCTGACAACTTTTCTTAAAAGTCAAAAAAAGAAAGAAAAAAAAACTCTAGCACGACACTCAAAGTTCCAGTGCAATTTTGAAACCTAAATGTCAGGACAAGAATCAGTATAACTTTGAAACTGTCTTGTCAAATTTGAACACCTGGCATCAAAAATCTGCACCTTTTATACTGAGATTGAAACAAATTGCCAGAGATCTCAAGATTTGATGGCCCTCACAAAGGTTAATAATTTGAATTTTAAAGCATATCAAAATAAACCTCCGGGAGTTCCTTTGTCTTTGATATGAAAGATTTTGACCAGAATTTAGCTATCCTGCTTCACAAGCTTAAGAATAAAAAACCACAGGATATTTTTGGTTATGCATTTCTTTGACATTTTGTAAGTATCACTAGCTTCTTGTCGGTTACTTCAACCCAGATACTGACTATTTCATCATATATACATATTTATATATTCAATTCACTGATCAATCAAAATCCTGAGTTAAAAGTTTACAATACGACATGTGAAAACAACAACAACAACAAATACCAAAACAATAATGATAATAACAACATAGCACTACACTCTAAATTAGCATATCTCATTGATTAGAAAAAAAGTGGACAATAACGACATAGTTAACTCAATAACCCAAAAGCGTATTACTCATGGATCAGCAATTTCTTATGTCTTTAAACAGGAAAATTACCCCTATTATCATCGACAACGGCAACAACAGAACGAAGAGCAACAACAACACATAATACATAGATATGTTTGAAAATTTAAAGTAAACTAAACACTGATCAAGAACTTGCACTGTCTAAAAACACAGATCCACGAATGTTGCTAACTACAACAACAACATCAGTAACAGCAAGGGAAACAACAATATCACCGCAACAACAACAACACAAAGAGCAGCAGCAGCAGCAACAACATCAACAACATGAACAACACTAATAACCAATGTAAATTTCACCTGGTGAGCTCTTTGACATCAAAGCTGACCGTCGTTCTGGTGAATTTGTAGAGAGACTCCACCAGCTCCCAGCCTGTGTTCGTCTTGTACAGCACTGCTATATCTTGGTGTCCTTCACTGGTCGCAGCATCGCCTGAAAGAAGAAGAATACATAGATCGAGGTCCAAAAATGTTGAGGTTAAATCCCTATATCAGGAGCTGACAGTTGATGATTGAAAAACAGCCGTCAAAGATGATGAAATTTGTCGTTCATGAACAGTAGAAAAACATACATGGCAGTGTTTAACAATTGACTTAACCTATCTCTGTGTCTTCTTGTCTGTCTCAATGTCTGTCTGTACTGTCTGTTCACCCATCTGTCTGTTTGTCTTTGTCATTCTTTCTCTCTCTGTCGATCATTCTCTCACCATTTCACTTAACCTCCTTAAATTTCATTTAATTTTACTTCTTTGCTCATTATCCAAAGGATCAATTGTCTGAAATAGAAGCATTGCAAAAATCCAAGAGAGTCTATGTAGATCAGGTGTATAATTATTATGGCCAAAAATACTCATCAATTCCGCACAGTTCATAGAGTTCATTTAAGAAATATTCGTTTCCAATTTTATCTCTGAAATAAGTGCTAACACAACATTGGCCGCAAGCAGGTGTAAATCTCTCTTCACGAAAACTGCCCCGGCTTTATTGCTTTAGCAATAAAAATAAAGTAGTGATCTGAAGATAGAAAAACGTCAGACTATTCCGAACCATAAAGAAGATCAAATCTCACGTCTTCCTCAGAGACAGGAAAAACAGGATTACCTCCTCCTTCCACGTCCAGTTCCACCCCCACCGGAAGCGGAAGTTTGATGGTGGCTGGACGCCGGAAGTTGCATTGCACGTTGGAGATGATATCAGTGAACTCGGTCACCGCCATGACGTCAGCGGTCTCCCCCGGGTACTGGTCTCTGGTCAGCTGGACCTTCTCGGAGGGGATGGGCAGAATCTGGCAGTGAGGATAATTGGGACGATAATCTCGGGTTGATAGTAAGCAACGATATCAGTATTGCCGGAAATGGTTGAGATTACGATCTTGGTAAGCCTTTCAATCTCCTGAGGGTGGTTTTCTCAGCTGACACAAAACACCCGGAAATGGTGGTCTTATAGCAATAGCTACAGAATATTAATAGTATTTGTAATATCAAATGTAATAGTAAGGCCAGCCAGTACTGTACGATTCCCGGAAACAGGTTAATTAAGAGTACAAACAGTAGCATTAGTGGCACAAGGACAAACACAATGGCCGTAGCAAGGTCTAACAGTCCATTTTCAGATCTATCGATAGTCTCTGTCTACTTATCAGACTATCTATCTCACTGTTCGTCTGTCGATCTGTTATGTGTGTGTCTGTCTATTTATCTACGTGAGTTGGTTTGTCTGTCTAATCATCTATCCATCGATTCATCCATCGATTCATCCTTCCATCCATCCATCCATCCATCCATCCATCCATCCATCCATCCATCCATTCATCCTTCCATCCATCCATCCATCCATCCATCCATCCATCCATTCATCCATCCATCCATCCATCAATCAACGACTCTGTCTCTATCCTCACATTTATCTGTTTGTCTGTTTCTCTACCTGTCTGTCTATCTGTCTCTCTTTCTGTCTATTTACTGACCTGTAATGCACACTGTATGTTCTGGTCTATGGCTTTCTTGGGGAATCTGGCCGTGATGTGCCGAGAGAGTCTGGCCTGGTACAAACATCCCTGTGTTGTCACGTCAAATGTTTCTGTCTTTGGTGTGGTCGTCACCAGAAATGTGCCCAATCTGGACAAGTCTAGTTCTACACAGGGCTTGTTGTCCAGCTCCTAGAAATCAGTGATAAAACATAACCAAAACAGCTTTCTGTAAAACTTAATACAGAAAATATAAGCTCTGAAGCCCAAACCCAGATCTATGCGGGCTTCTTGATTGGCTAGAGACCAGAGGTAAAACACAATGAAAACAGATTTCTCGTAAAACATAATACGGAATACATGAGAATTGAAACACAATTAAGAGAAGAATTTCTGAGATGATTTTCTGGGAAACAGACGCCTTGACTTAATGTAACAGGAAATTCGTAAACAGTGTCATTATAATGACAGCATAATGCATTGGAGATAAGAGGAACAACTTTTGGCCCCAGATAGCAAAGGAGGTGATACACATCCAGTACAAAGAAAACAAAAAGGGAGAGTGAAAATAAATGGCGATTTCCAAAACACAGATAGGAACAGATATAAACTTAGAGTGAGGAGTTCTAAACTTATATAATCTGACAAGATGAACTTCTGGACACAGACATCTCAAGCAATAACTTATCGTCACATATAAGAGATAAAACTTTGAATTCTTTAATGAGGTGAAAACTGTTGAAATTGTACTTATTTTTCAATAAATCCACTCCTTTGTATCCAATTTCCGATCACCTTAAAAAAAGTGTTGTTACGAAAACCTCGATATAAATGCCAAATGATTCTTATCATTCTATTTAATCATTTAATTATTATTTATATATTCATTTGTTTATTTATTTACTTATTTATGTAATTATTATATAATTCATTCATTCAAACATTCATTCACTCAATCATTCATTCTTCCATTTACTCATTCATTCATTCTTTTTATTTAAAAAAAAAAATGATTTGTTTTCTATAATGAATAACTGCTCCCTCACTTTTATAAGAAATCCCACATTTATCCACTCGATCTGGTCCGACCATTTGCCTTTGACGTTGATTTCTTGAAATTCTGAGTTGACGGGTTTGAAAGGTATGTGGACGATGACATTCTTCTTTAAGTTATGGGAGGAGTTGAGGGTGTAGACCTCACTGTTGATGTGTTCGTAAGAGGGCAGGTGGGCGGGGCAGGTCATCCATCGGGTGTCAGGGGCGGCGACTCGGCAGGTCACGGTGTCTTTCTTACCCAGGCAGCTCTCAGGGACGTTAATTTTGGCCCCCAGAGGGAGGGAGAAGATGCCGCCTTTTCTGCCTGGGGTATGCTGTGACTTGAGGCTGGGAAATACAAAGAAAGATTGAAAGAAAAAAAGGTAATTTGTAATCATAGGGAGAAAAGAAAGAAAAAATGAAAGAGCGGAGAAAGAAGGAAAAAAAGAAAGAATACAAGAAAAAAGAAAGAAAAAATAAGAAAATAGTAAAGAGAACAGAAAAATCTAGAAAACGTACAGATATCGGTAGTGAGATAGACAGATAGAAAGATACAAATATAGAAAGACAGATAGATAGATAGATAGATAGATAGATAGATAGATAGATAGATAGATAGATAGATAGATAGATAGA
>JBCEWB010945110.1:0-15399 GCA_039654565.1 Peronia peronii
TCCGCTTTATAATGATTGTGGTCTCCATACATTTATGAGTTTTAGTCTGTTATCTGGCAATTGTTGCAACTTTTAGTGCAACTTTAGGATTTTTTTTGCAACTTTCTGGCGCAACTTTTGCTGATTTCCAGCACAATTTTTGAGCATTTTTTTCACAACTTTCTGGGGGGCCAGATACTTGAAAGTCACGACATCATGTTTTGGCACAATGTTGTTGCTAATAGAGACTTTCCTTTGAGCTTTGTATCTATGATTTCAACTTATCCTCATATTTCAAGAACTGGGCAATCTTTTCCAGCACCAAAACCAACCTGTCACTCATATATATTACTTATGTAGCTATTTCTCAAATGCTCTTCAAATGCAACTAAACTGTGCCTTGCAAAAAGTTTGTCTATAGTGTCAAAATATATGAGCATCAGTGATTAAGTGAATCCTGAACATCCCTTGCTCAGTAGTTTTTTCAGTACTAGGTGCCCTTGCAGTTAAATATATATCAAGGTATTTAACTGTTTGCACTCTGTAATATAACTAAATAGATAAAAATTTATTGAACATACTTCAAATTTAAAGTGAAACTTTGTTGGTGATCACTTGAACTAACCCATAAACTGCAACATATAAACCACTCATCTACTTACCAATCATGACTGGTGTGCCCTGCATCTGGAAATGGTTAGCCAGTTGCTGGCCAGCACTGGATAACTCTGAGCCAGCATTCACATTGATGAATTTGCTACTCACCTAAAAAAAATGAGAAACAGGAAGACAATTTCATGAAATCTCAACTGGCAGATACTGGAAATGAACTTCTTTTACGGGATAATATTCTCTTTTTCCTCCTTAGTTAAAAAAATAAATAAATAAAAAAATCTTTTCAAATACAAAATTTTTAATTTGCAGTTCACATAGAATTCATTGCCATGAAACCTAAAAACAAAAAAAAAAAGAAACTAAACAAAATAAATCCAGTGCTGAAGATTGAAATTCGAAGTCTAGTCTGGGCTGTAATAATATTAGTGCTCTCTTAATGGAAGCAAGACACCAAAAATCACCGCAGTAAAGCCAGGAATCTGACTTTTCTTTTGTTTTACAAAAATTGACCAACTCCATGGCAGCACATGAACAAAAAAGACTATTTCACTAGACATGTACTACTATACTTGCTTCAATATAACTATTATGCCTATAAAAAAAACAAAGGAACATTCATGCCTATTAAAAAAAAAGGATGATTAGTCATACCCCAAGTAAATGATCCAAGACAAAACTGACTTCAAATGATCCAATCCACTGTTTGCTTCCCACAAATTTTTGTTCCTTGTCCCCGACTTCAAACAATGCCTGAAAAACATATAAAATCATCCTAAATACAAGTGTTTTTAATACTGTGCAAAAAGTAAATACACTGGAATCTGCTTAAAGTCAACCTCTCGCGACTGAGAAAAAGTGTTGACTTAAAGCAAGGTTGATATTGTCCGTTTTCAGGGGACACTATCTCTTGGTAGGCACAGGGGGAGTCAAAATATGTGTTATATAAAATTCACTAGGTTATGCTCTTAGGCCCTTATCCCTAATAAAAAAAAAATAAACTTGAGCAGATCTTCCCCCTCTAACTCTAAGCCAGTACAGTAGTATTTTGCCTTGAGTCAACATTTTTAAGAAGTTTCAACTTTGAATCCAGATTGAGAACGTTGGACTTTTTCTCAGACATTCTGATCACAAAACTTATTAAAAGGTTGACTAGATCTAAATCTAGTCACAGCAAGCCCAGAATGAAAGAGTAGGAATGAATGGGATCTAAAGATGTGACGGAAATTGGACACAGCATCTGTCTGCACTGTGTTTGTGTGTGTCAACAAATTGGGTGACGAGAGCCAACTGTGAGTAGGTGTTTGTGTATCATGTCAGCACAAGGCAACTGTGTGCCACTCAGACCCAAAGTACTGTAGTGTGTGTGTATCAAGGCTGTCAGTGGTTGGGTGTGTGTCCGCGGGCTCACCAATGCACACCAGAAGAGAGGGGTGAGCCGAGTGTGGAAACTACCATGTGCGTGTGTGTTTGTGTATCCCCACCAACACGAGACAGGTGAAGACAGCCAAGCATCTTCTCAATACAGCGATAGGCTGTAGCTATATAGCTATAATATGTCCTAATAAGGCATCTCTCGATCTCTCTGATTTTTTTTTCCATGCCCTCACAATTTACGGCTGCAGTAGACCAGCGTGGGTCATTTGGAGTTGACTTTAAGTGAAATCACCTCTCAAGGTGTTGACATTATCAGAAACAATATTAATGAAATACAAAGGGAAAAAAAAAAGGGACCGTCAGAACAGGTTGACTTTAACCGAGAATTTACTTTAAGTGAGTTGACTTCTCGCGGGTTCCACTATACAAATATTTTCTTGGCAAAGGATAGAAAACTATGATAGCCAATTCTTTGGCACTGTGGAAAATATGAAGTTTCTAGAAAAGACCATCAAAAAAGACTTTCATGTCTTAGTAGGTCTGATATCAGAATGTTTGTTTTCTGCAATCATTTAGTATTGGCATAGCTTTGAAATCACTACTGAATACATTTAATACTTAATTTTCATCTTTTTGACAACTGTAAAGAAAAATTAACTCCTTTGTCTCCCTATCCGGATGTCAATTATAAATACATAAAAGTTAGTCATTACAATCTCCAACCAAATAAGAATGACTTTTACATTAATTTCCATAGACAGGGAGTGAATAAGAAACTTTAAGGGGGGGGGGGGTGTCTTGGGAGTCATTTTGAAAACCGCTGGGGGAGATGATTTTAACCATTCCCATCGAATTTGGCATGGTCACATTAGAGGAAAACCATCGAAAAAATTTTGAAATCACTCATGGTTGCCATGGCAATGGCCACCATCTTGGATTTTGCTACCCGATATTGTGAAACTTTACCTTCTATAGGCTCTGAACTTTTTCAACCGATCTGCTTGTAATTTTGTGTACATATTTCACCATTCCATATCTAAATTTTGTCAGAACAGATCTGTGATAAAGTGCTTAGTTTTTTTTCTACAATTTTTCAAATTTGATATGTGAAAAGATCACAGATTTTTCAAAAATTTGACCCCAAAATCTCAAATTTCTCAAAAACTTAAAGCGATATCAAAAATCCCTTCTGACAAAATTTAGATGTTGTTTTGCATTCATGCCAAATTTCATGGTAATTGCTCCATAAATAAAAAAGTAGATAGCATATTTGTGGTAAAAAAGTGCATTTTGAGAAAAACACATTTAAAGTTTTTTTCGCTAAACAAACAGCCATAGAGAGCTTTTGATCGGACTTTCAACCCCAAAACATGTTTGTTTCACCTACTAGACCTCTTTCCATGATTTCTATGCCTTCTTTTGCCTTCTCCTGCACCCCTACTCTCATTTTTCCTCTATTTTCACTTCCCTACCCCCTTAGCAAAAGGGCTTCCATGGAGTCATTCTAGGGGCCAAAGAGGGGTGTATATGGCCGCCACGTCTTCCTCGGTCGACACCAAGAGCGTTTTTTACCTTTCCTGTGACAGATAGTCCACTACTGCACTCTGAAACAGCCAACATGGCATATTTCACCCTCATTAGGCCATGGGAAATCTATTTCAGAGGCCCAGGTGAACGTTTTCCTTGATATTCGGTGTGGTCAGTGCCTCAGATAGTCAGTCAGTGTCCACCCCTGGCACTGGGGCTCCGGATATTGGTGAAGGAGATCATAATCAAGTCTTCTATATGCAATTTGCCCGTAGCCAGCGAAATAGTGATGATCTGTCACTGAATAAAGAGCCCCAAATGAGCAAAGCCTGGATGGCAGAGGGGCAGGTCAACCTTTGCTTGACCACCCTCCCTACATCTTAGAATGGACATATCAACTTCTTAATACAGTGGTCTCCACCTAAGAACTCTCCGTCTAAGAGCTCGCTCCGTCTAAGAACCCGCGTCTGCTGCAAAACGGAATTTTTCCTCTATAATTTGTCCCTCTAAGAACCCGCTCCGGGCGCTCCCAAATAAGAAAATCCGCCTAAGAGCCCGGTGTCGGGCCAAGACACCTGAGTACTTCTGGTATAATTCCACATCATACTGTCCACCTGAGAGAAAGGCACAGTGCTAGATGTGCAGTAAAATGGGGACAGGGGTGGAGAGAACAGGTAGACAAAGGAATGGAAGTGATGGTTGATGTATGACTGCATAATCAGGCCGCGTTGTTGACTAATAGTAACCATCTCTTTGTTTGACAACATGAGGGATAGCACCTGTGATTGGCTCCCTGGATAAGGAGGAGTAAGTTTAGCTTCCTGGCTGGTCAGCTGTTCTGCTACTTCAGTCGGCTTGTAAACACTTGGGTCACTCGTGCGATTAATCAACTATGTGAAAACTCACACGGCGTTTAAACCCTGGGCAGTACTGATGTAATTATATGTTAAAAAAGATCAGGAATTGCTATATCTAATTATAACATACACAGGGAAGAAGGCTGTACTTATTCGCATAGATAAATCTTTAAATAACGGTAATGATCAACTAATCACAGTAGTGAAGACAATCTATGGTCAGACAGAATGCGTAACTTTTCAATCTGCATAAGAACCCGTCCACCTAAGAGCCCGCCTTTTTTGCCTCCCGACGACCGGGTTCTTAGGCAGAGACCACTGTACCATTTTTATATTCAGCAGAGACTGAAATTTTGAAAGAAAACAGAAACCCAAAATCGAATATTTTGAGCAAAAACCAATTTCAGAACCCACCCCCCTTAAAAAAAAACAATACAACAATTAATTAAGCAGATAAAAACTGAAAATCTAGACAAAATAAAAGAAAAATCATGATGATTCTTACATTTGAAACCGGGTCTGTGACTCTACGATTGAGAATAAATGAAATATAGAATGTTTGCAGAGTTACTAACAATCACTTGGAAACAGAATTTAATCTGAGGTGCCACTTTTCCCGCATTTGCTGGAATTCCAGCATTTTTTGATTTGCTTGCTAAAGCTCTCTAGACATGCAAAATCTAAGATCCACAGCAATGGCAACACAAGGAAAATTATACGGGCTAGACAGAAACATGTGAGGTGCCGTAAAGCACTGTGTATTTTTGTATAATATATCCCGCACCACATATCTTAAGAATATGATGTGAATATGAAATAAGATAGGGTATATTTCTGTCCACAGTCAGAAAGGATAATTCATTTGCATGGCCTAAATTTCACTTAATAAGTCACAATAATATAACCATATTCTCCTCAATATTCCTTAACAGGGCAGGGGGGAGATCTGATCAGGACAACTGTGCATGCTGTACCCATCTCAACTCCCAACCTTTGCTGACAAGGACCAACGCAAAATATCGCTAGACCTTGGTCTCTGTCTTTGTTTTACACAACAGTATGGCAAAGAGTCCAAATCCTCATCCAGTGGCGGTCATTCTGATACTGGCTTAGTATGAAATTTCATCAGTATATCAACATTATTTGAGTGCTTATGGTAGGCTTTCAGCTCAATATGTCTCAGGTACTGATCATGATACAGGAGGCCTGTTACCTATGCATGAACCAGGATCCACATCTGACTGTAACTTCATGACTACAGCTTTTCTGTAAATCTCTTGGCTCTCCAGCAGTATGGATTACTTTGACTATATCACTGCCTGTAAACCCTGGAAAAGATCCCAGCAAATTTTTCAGGCTCTGGTGAGCCTCTCTTTAATAAAAAAAATAGAGCAAAAGAAAGATTGTATAATACTTCTTGCATACCTGTTGTATGTCTCTATGGGAGGGAATGTCTTTCTCTGTGTAGCCCTGATATTTGAACCAAGACACAATAGTTTGCAAGGATCTGTAGGCACAGCCCCATTTGTCATCGTCAAAGTGGTCCTGCATGTAATGGTGGTAGCTGTAATAACCATGAACCATAGCCAAGGTAGCTGATTTCACTGGGAAGATAAGGAGGGAAAACAAAGAATATCTTCATCACCAATCAATTCTATAAATGTTTGACACACTACTATAATACCTCATATAGTGATGCATGAAGTCACTGTTTTTTTACTCCCCACTATGAACAGTGATTTCAGTGCTCCATGCAATGTCTTTACTCATCATTTGTTCACCTCTAATCTTTTCTTACCATGAACAGTTTGTATGTTTATTTCTGACAATTTTGGGAGTTTATATAATGGCAATTGAAACTCAAATATGCTCTGAAACTGCATCAATGAATATATCATCATCAAATATTTTACTTCTCCTCTCTCCATCATGAGGAAGATTAAAAATCATAATGTAAACATATCATCCTACCTGGAGGATCTGAAAGCCCTATATGAACATTTAACAAATATCCTCCAGGAGCTGTCTGTTGTAAGAAGAAACCAGAGGTAGCTCTTCTAAGTAGTGGCTGACTTGCAGGAAGGCACAAGCTACGATGCAGTATTTGTCGTTCACTTTCTGAGGATAAAAAAAAAATAAAAAATTATTCATTTGCTACATCAACAGATGTTATATTTTCTAAATCTAACATTATGTAATGACAGCAATAATTGTAGCACCAAATCAATGTGAACAGTGCTGTGGTCAGAAAAACGGACAGTGACTAACAGACACAGAACAAAATGTGATGCTTTGTCATGACTCTATAACAACTCAAATCTGATTATATCCCAAACAGACACCAAAGGATATACAAAAAATAAAGAAGATACAGGAAATTATGGCATTCATTTTGGAGACTGGTGAATTTGGAGATCGAGGTGATATGTTTTCTTTCCGAAGTTTAAAACAATATTGTGAAAAATGTTATCAGCATCCTTAGATATTACTTTTTATTTCTCATGTGATACAGTGGTCTCCGCCTAAGAGCCTGGTCGCTGGGAGACAAAAAAGTGAGCTCTTAGGCGGATGGGCTCTTAAGCGGATTGAAAAGTTATGCAATCCTCTGAGCACAGACTATCTTCAGTCCTATGATTAACTGATCGTTACCCTTAGTTGAAATTTATCTAAGCAAATAAATACAGCTTTATACCTTGTGTGTGATAATTAGATCTAACAATTCCTGACCTTTCCTAGTGTATAATTTCATCAATAATGCCCAGCATGTAAAAGTCGAGTGAGTTTTCACGTAATGGTATCACTGTTGAATGAAAACATGATATTGCTGTATTACTCTACGGATAATCTCATGAGTGACTCAAATGTTTAAAATTAGACAGACTAACCGAAGTAGGAAAACAACTGACCAGTCAGGAGGCTAAACTTATTCCTCCTTATACACTGAGCTAATCACGAGTGCTGCTCCGCATGTTGTTAAACAAAGAAATGCTTACAGGTTAGTCTACAATGCGGCCTGATTATGCAGTCATACATCAACCATCACTTCTACTTCTTTGTCTACCTGTTCCCTCCACCCCTGTCCCCTTTTTACTGCACATCTAGCACAGTTAGTTTCTCTTAACTGGACAATTTGATGTAAAATCACACCACAAGTGATCGCATGCCTTGAACCGACACTGGGCTCTCAGGCTGATTTTTCATCTGGGTATGGTTCTTAGGGGAATAAAGTATAGAGAAAAAATTCCGTTTCCCAGCAGAGGTGGACTGTGAGGAAGACTGGACTCTTAGGCAGCAAGTTCTTAGGCGGAGACCACTGTATTACTAAATGTTAGGATTCCCCCAGATTTAATAATTATGAGCACTCAAGGATCTATCAAGAGGCAGATTACATGCAAAATGCTCAAACTATGAAAAAAGTATATACAGTAATACTTCCTGACTTACCCAGCTCTTTCTCAGAAGCTCCTTTTGGGTATACAACTGTCACTGGAGTGTCAAGGCCAGAGGGTTTGAAATGAAATACTTCTGGGGTGTGGAGTTTGCTTTTCTATTGAGAAATATAACCACGTGGAAAACACAATATTGTCAGTGAAACTTAGTGCACTGAAGTACATTATATTACAAAGATAAGCCTATCACTATTTTGGCCTGCTTACAGTTACACAGATTTCACCAATGCATGTCTGAATCGAATAAATAAGGATTCTTATATATATATATTTTATGGATCTCTTTAACATCCTTTTTCTTTATCTTCAGTCATTATCTTTATTCATTTTCCTGATCTCACATATAACACAGTGAAAGAAATGCAAAACATATCAGAAATCTGCCTTTCTAGATCAAATACAAAAGTAGTATTACCAAACAAGCACATTTTTGTACACTCTGCTAAGAGATCATTTTTATTTGTCCTCATAATCGTCTTTCCTTACCTGAGTATAGAGTGAAAGACACTGAAAGATAGCAGAAATCTGTCTTGCTACTGCTTTTCTCAAGATCACTGGCAGTTCTGACACAGGCATATTATCTTCCACCTCTGTCAGCACATCAAATGGAGCATTCAATTTTGTAGTCTTGAAGGAACCTGAAAATAGATTCACACAAGCCAGCAGAGAGCTGGTAATCATTTTGAGGTAGGCTTAATAATAGGCTTCTGTATTTTCCTGCACCAACATTATGGCATGCATTCACTGTTTTGTTATGATCTTAAAATAGTTTATTTTAAAATTTTCAAACAAAATAACTCCATCAAATGATGGACTAAAATAGTTAATGCAAAAACAGCAAAAAATTTATCACTTTCACAACAATCTGCACATTCCAATTTTCTATGAATTGTATTTGCAAAACATAAAATTTATAAAATTCTGCAAGCCATTTAGCAAAACTAAGAGCATTTGAATCATACAACTGACATTCTTGAATTTTCCAAACTAAAATTTATGAAAAAATATGTGGATTCCTTCACTGCACTGGTTTCTTACTACTTGACTATGGACAGACAGTCTGTCAGTACTGTATATTTCTTAATTTTCATGTTTATATCACACACACACAAACATAAAGAGCCTTCTTTCCATTTGGGACATTAACAGATACAACGCTGACTTACCTATATGATGCCTTATGATGGGGGCATATTTGACAGCTTCTGGAGATTCAACATAGGACATCTGCAACAGGGAGACTGGCACTGGCACCTTCATCAAAAGACCAGGAAACAGAGTATGTTATTAAAAAAATGTTTTTATTATATACAATGCCAATGATTCACAAAAACAGTGGGACACTTGAATCTTGTCTTGCAGATAATAGCTCAAAGTCTGTTTATTATGTCTGCCACAGGGGATGTAAGAATTTGACAAAAGCATATAAGCATCTGCTCAAAGTTGTCTTGCCTGTGTAATGACAAATGTAATAATTATAGATCCAGTCTAGATTACTGATTGCTAACTTTCTTAAAAATCAACTGATATTGCATAATTCTTTTTAGCCTGGCAAAGAACAGAAACCTTCGTAAAACTTTTAATCAATAAGTCATTCGTAAGACTGCTGGCCAAACTAGAGAATAAAACAAAGAGAAAATTAAACAAAAACTGACAAAATAAGGATGCTTATAGAAAAAGACAGACAAACCAAGAGGAAAATTTGATTAAGTACATCAGAAGACAATTATGCCCCTTATCACAATCACCCTCAACGGTATAGGCTCTGAAAATAGGGTTTTCAGGTCAAAGAACTGAAATCAGGTTTAGCCTATTTTTACATACTTTGACCACATCTGACATGAGAAAAATAACAGCAATAGTCATAGATATTTGCTTTATATCCCAAAACAGTACTACTTGATAGTCACATGTAATCAGCACATTCTTTGTGTCTGACTTGAAATTAGAGTTTTTCAATGCAAAGCTGAAAATGCAATCCCATCATGCAAAATATCATACAAAAGATAATTTTCTACTCTAACAGTCAGATAAATGTCTGACTAATGAAACTGTATAAGAAGTGCTCTAAAATAAATTACAAATTATGTAACAACCTCGCCTTGCTTCTCAAAACAGCGAGGACTACTTTTCCCTAGCTTGAAACTGTCACAAAATGCACAACAATGTCATTCAGTGGAGTCTGTCATCAAATTCTGTACATACTGACGTAGCTATCTGATTGATCAATGTTGTTCGGCGTGGCCTTGTTTGTTGTGTTTTGATAACAGTCACATGTGGTATCAGAATGTACTGTGTATCGTTTATTGAACATAAGCGTTTCTCTTGTCCATGATGAATAACGCAACTGCAACTTTTTTTTGGTCACTTTTCTCCCTAGGGTTTTTTTTTTAATTTCTGACCCAATTACTTGAAATTTCGAACATATATTTATTCCTATTAATAATAGGCATCCATTCTTTCCACAATATTCTGTCACGGGCAACCTCTTCACAGGAAATAGTGTAAATGCTGCAGCATCTGACGTTGAAATTCAATGTGTCCTTGTACCTCTTGAGAGGTCTTGCTTGGCCTTGATGGCCTTCCTTTAGCTGACCTTAGAGCAGAATCATTGGAATTCTGCTATGCTCCATATGGATAATATGCCCTTCTATCAAAGCTGCTTTTGATTAGTAATGACTCAATACTGGTTATGCCAATTTTCCAGGACCTCTGGGTTGATGACCCTGTTTTGCCATCGGATGTTATAGATCTTATGCAAGCATCATTGGTGGAATTGCTCAAACTGTCAGATGTGTCTGCAGTACATAATCCAAGTCTCACAGCAGTACAGCAAAGAGTTGATGATAACGCTGGTAACTTTCAACAGTGAAAGCTAGAATACAACCTTGATCTTACCAAGACTGATTATAAGCCCAAAGTATTGGTAAGCCTATGCAAAGAAATCTTTGATACACTGGATGTCTTCATAGGGAAGTGCGGCCAGTGCATAGTCAACTGCAAAGAGGAACTCTCTCACAAAGGCCTTGAATACTTCAGTCCTGGAGGTTAAAGAGTTTGCCATGTGAGCAAAACTGGATGTATTTTTCCTTATCACAATCCCGAAATGCATCAAACAGCATTGCAGCAAAAAGAATGGAAAACATAATGGAAGATGAATTGTACCCCTGGTTTTTTTCTTTTTTTTTTTTCACAGAGAATGGGTCATATTTCTTATCCCAACCATTCACTATCAGTTGAATTAGATTAAACTTTATAGTTTGTTCTTTCTTTGTCATCATCATCATGTCAGATACATTGTTACCTGCTGTTGTAATCCCACTGTTCGTTTCCTCCCTCCTCCAACAGGTGTATTTTCTGCTTTCTGTTCTGCGATGTATTTGGCGATATCACTGCAGGTGGTCCAACTCTGAGCAGCTGAGCCAATAATTGCATCCTTCTCTTGCATGATTATTTTATTGTCATCCAGGCCAAACACAAAGCCACCTGCCTGTACTTGATTCTGGAGTTTCATCAGTTCATGGTCTAATGCATTCTGTATCTGGTCCTCTGGGGAAAAAAATTATGATGACGTTAGATCATACTCAGTTTTATTAGGGTATGTGGGGGAAGGAGGGGGAAAGGGGATGGGGGAGCTGTTTCAAGAAAATAGTGAAATATCCACGATGGCTATGATGGCTACAGAAGACTGCTGTTCAAGTTCTATCCATGCATTATTGCCAGCAAACACTATTTTACCTTGACCTAAAAGTGTCCTGAAGCAATTAAAAAATTATAGATAGGGGTTTCTTGTAGCTTTCATTGTTATTTTTCATAATCTAAATAACCGCAAATTGCAATCGCTGATCATTCATTTTATAGATATCCTTTGATATACCCTTTAACTTGCAAACATATTCAGCCATGTTAGAGGCAAAAATAGCCATTGTTGTGCTGATGCATTGTCAAATCCTAACCCAAACAAATTCATTGACATATGCTATAATTCACTTGTTCTGAAACAATTTAAGGGAAATAGAGAAGTTGTTAGCAGTACTGACCACTGTTTGATTCTGTTGAAATAAGCAATGGAATATCTGCTTTCAGCCTGAGTCTGATAACAGACTTGATATCCACATCATGGTTTACATTGGTCCTGGTGATCTTATCTTCTGTCATGTAGAAGAATGAGTTTTTCAAGTATTCATCTGACTTTGAATGCTGCCATAGGCACAGGACAATAGCTTGTGAAAGACCCATTTGTTCCTGGGAAAATTAAAAAAAAAAAAAAAATGAATACAACTAGATCTACAAACAACATAACAAAAATACACGATATAATATGATAAAACAGTTTTTCTTCCTAACGAAAGTAAGTTCAAAATACATATGCTAGCCTGCACACAAATTCACAAAAACAAACAAAAAATTGAAAAACAAATCTCTTAAATGAAATGAGGAAAAACAAATCTGACAAAAGAAAGAAAGATTATAAGAAAAAAATAGTGCTTGGATATGAGTTCTGTTTTACACCACATAATCCTGAAACAAAATATGCATTACCTAATTTTGGTTTCACATGCACCGTTTCTTTACACTGCTTAAGTTAAAGTTACTATGTTTAAAATGAACAATACATCACGACAAAAGATAATGGCGACATAAGATGATAAAGAGTAAACAACAGGTTAAATTACTGGTTTGAGAGAAATAAATGCAGATACGAGCAAAGAGAAATATGAAAATGCAAAAATTCGATCACATGGAAAAGACAAAAACTGCACATACAACTCACCAGCCAAAAGCTGAAGCTATCAAATGCTGTCTCAAATTCTCCTTCAATGCCTTCCTCATCACCATCTTCAAATGACTTGATAGATTCAGGGGAAGGAAGAAGAACAGCACCCACAACATATTTACCTAAGAAATAAATAAACTGTTACATATAAGCTATGCTGTTTATACTACTGTAAATTTCATTTCTATTATAATCTGAAAACTCTTGCTTATTTGTGTTAAATATACTGAGATAAAAATACATTGCTGAGTGTTTGGTATTTAAGCGACATGTTTTTTTTTTAAAAACTGCGGGGTGTTGAGCCATTTTCTGTATTGAGATATGAATGATTTATTAAAATCTCTGAAGTGGAATATATCTGTGCAGGGTTTGAGCACTGATTATTAAAAGCAATGTTGGGATATTTACATGTTTGAACAGGACTGTAATAGATTTTCTAAAACGATATTCATTTTGTTTTGTATTTAAATTTAGACTAGGACATTAACCTCTTCACTGCTATGCCTATTTCCTCCCTCCAATGCTAAGAAAATTTCACAAAATGGGCAGAATTACTGGTGGACTATAACGCAATTTCATTACTGCTGAGATTAAAACTCTATCACTGCTCTCTTGACATACAATGTATGTCAGAATATGACTGGGGTCAGATACGTTATTGATGTACAGCGTACATCGCCGTAAAACCGTATTTTACGGTGACGTGCACTGTACATCAAAACGCATCTGTCCCAGTCATATTCTGACAGACATAGTACGTCAAGAGAGTAGTGAAGGAGTTAAGATATTCTCATATCTGCAATTTAGACCAAGATATTTACGATATGTTTGGGGACAGTTGTCTTAATTCTAAGACATTTTTATAAAATGATATATGTTTGTGATTATTTTCTTATTTTACTTGGAAGAGAATTCTAATAAGCAAGTAAAATAATAGCTCCACCTCCTGGAAAATGTTGCAGACACTCCTCAATATCTTCCTTTAATTCGTTAGTATCAATGAGTTTACTCTGCCAAACTCCTTGCACTATCCGAGGCTCTAAGCTTCCACTTTCTAACCCTCCAATGAGGAAGCCTTTCACACCATGGCCACTCCATTCGCCTGATGTGAGAGACTGAAAACAATATCAAGAAACATTTTACTTTTACGCAAAAGAGTACATCATGATGATAACAAAGAAACTAGTTTCTTCTTGCATATATATACAGTATTTTTTTTTTAACCAAATCATCTACGACTACAAGCTTGCATAGTAAAAACAAATTCCTGTTCACACATATATGTGAATGAAATGCTGGTAGCTGGCATAGTTTTCATAAGAACATTTTAAAGCAATCAACTAGGCAACATTTCATTGCTCTGATTAAAATACTAGTGATCTACTTGCTCAGCACTTGCAATTGCAGGAAACAATTTCTTATTTTCATCACAATGTCTATTTAATCAAACTTTTTAAAACATTTTTTGATTGTAAAGCATGCAAACCTGTTTTTACTAAATTATGCAGTTAAACTGTCTTTCCAAAGAGTTGGCTGTTTCCTAAAAATATCTCTATATACATGTTATGTGTCATATCAGTTACAAAACTACAGGGTGATAAAACATTAATCTACCCCTCTATGAACATTTATGATAACTCTCTATATGTACATAAGGCAGAGATTTTTTGGGTTTAATCATCCTTAAAATGCTCTATTCTTTAAATAAATGTCTTTAAGATGGCCATTGACACAGCAAACATTTTCCTCTGTTCTTTTCATTCAGTAACAGCTTTGGCTGTCAGAATATCAATAATTAAGTTGCAAACTAGCAAAACAATAAAGCTCAACAGCTACACTTTGGTCTATCAATTTTCCTGTATGAATTCACTGTCTTATCTTAATAAAATCTTATCAATTATATTATGACTACTAAAACTATATACAGTCGAGTCCACTCAAACTGAACTCTGATAATCCGAATTTCTGATAATTCGAAAAAAACAAAACAATAGATTTTTTTTCCTCTTTGTGCCCACTAAATGCCTTTCGCATAATTTGAAGTCATCGCCGTGAGTTTCCTTTGAATCGAACCGGTCAGCGCCGCCACAAAGGTAAAAATTGGCTTTTGATCTCTCCACGTGGTTCCCACCCAACATGGAAAACAAAGGAGACAGCATCATGGATGGGGCGAGAGGGATTAGGCAATTAATTTACATACATGTATCGTGCCCCAGGCCGCAGCGTTAAGTGGTCCTATCTGTTGTGGTGAGGAGGGGGGGGGAGGAGGGAGGACACACATGCATGTGCGGTACTATTATGATATTTCGTGTGTAGGCAACCCTATAAGGCGTTGCGCCTGTGTTACAATCACTGTCTACTTAGTTCTAGCACCATGACGGTATAGGTCTAGTCAGTATTTACATCACGCTCGCTCTTTCGCCTGCGTTTGACTAGCTTTGTTTTATAGACTAAATCTACGTGATGGCTTCCTCTAACCCACTGATGAGAAAGAAGACAGCTCCTTCCACTGAGTCGAAAATGAAAATGAAATAGGCAGAGGTGCAATATCCAAGAAGGCCATAGCTGAAACGTTTGGCATTTCCCAAATACACTGACGACGATATTAACCCAAGAACTGCGAACCACATATTTATATGACAGGTGAAGTGAATCCCTGCATCCGATGCCCATGTTTATTCGTGGGGGCTCTTCGTTGCGCTTTGATATTTCTCATCATGTCACTTAATGTTGGGATTTATCGGCTCTGTTTTGTCAAATTATCGCCATAATAAGTATGCGCAGCTCAATAGACACTCCTTCACAAGGTAAAGGAAACTTT
>JBCEWB010945219.1:0-15399 GCA_039654565.1 Peronia peronii
TTGGTTTTTTTTTACAATCACTTTTTTCAACCCCTTTTTTTTGTTCCTCCCCTCCCCCTCCCCCCCCCCCCCCCACACACATTCCTCTCTAAGTGTTTGGATCGTTAACATAATAATTTTTTTTTTTTATGTAATAATTACATATTGAATGAATTATGCCTTTGGTGGACGCATACACGGCTTCTGTGTCTTTGTTTTTGTCCATCTTTCATTTATCTATCTGTCTGACCGTCTGCCTGTCTCCCATTCTCTCTGTCCACCAGTGTGTGTGTGTGTGTGTGTGTGTGGGTGGGTGGGTGGGTGGGTCGGTGGGTGTGGAGGGAAGCGGGGAAAAGGTGGGGGTCTGTATGTGTATCTTTCCGTCATGTGCAGATCAGTAAACTGGAAAAAAACCCAAGACATTGCACAAAATGTAGGAGGGAAGAAATCAGTCTGCTTGATCATTAGGACATAGAATTATGATATGTGTTTTTGTGATTTGAGATTGGCAACGTAAATGGAAACGAGACGGCCAATAATGAGAGACTGGAAGGCAACAAAGACGAATTGTCAGAAAGTAAATTTGACCATCTGAGCCAGGGAGAAAAGAGAAAGAAAGCATATTTCACTCTGAAAAGTTGAAAAGACAAGGGGTGGGGGTGGAGGGGGGACTGGGGAGGAGGGGGGGGGCTGGGGAGGGAGGTGGGAGGGAATGGGATGAATAATTTTGAAAAATGGGAGAGATAAAATTGTCAGAGCCAGTTCAGAGATTGGTTTTCCATAACTATTAGAGACTTGGAGAACTCGGAGATGTAAAGAGGTAGCGTAGATTGCACAAAGAATGTGTGTGTGGTTGAGTGAGACAGAGAGAGTGAAAGAAGAAAGTAGTGACTGAGGAGAGTAAGAGTAAGAGAGAGAGAGACATATAACAATATTATGAGGATAGAGAACACGTTAAGATGAGAGAGAAAGGAGAGGGATCGGGAAAGTCTGGAATAGGAATGGAGATATAGAATAAAGAAATCTAAGACAGAGAGAAATAGAGACAGGGAGAGAGGGAAGGAGAGATAGATGAAAGAAAGAAAAGGAGAGACAGAGAGAAAAAGATACTCAGAGAAAGGATATTATTGGTCGAACGAGAAGCAAATACATACACGTACACACATACCGCACACAGAAACGGGCACAGAGGAAGGACTAGAGGGAAGAGAACGAAAGAGAGAGCTAACTAAATATGAGTGGGAGTTGACAAAAACTGAAAAAGAAAAAGCGTGAACGTCAGGAAATAGTAAGGTTGTGAAGGGAAAGTGAAGAAGGAATATCACATATAACGCGATTACAGAATGAAACAACAACAACAACAACAACAACAAAGAGGAAATGTATTATAACTGATAAAACCATCACAGAACGATGACGACAACAACAACAACAGCAACAAAGAGGACTATAACAGGGAGAAGAGAGGGATAGATAGATAGAGAGAGAGGAGGAGGAGGAGGAGGAATGGGAGAGAGAGGGAACGGAATAAAAAAAAAAAAGCACCAGGCTAAATAATGCCAGATCACTCTTTGTATCTCATATTTATTTACCCTGTTTCTAGTTCCAGCAACGAACGCGGTTTATTGCCCACGGTTAGGCAATTGAGCAGAAATTTGGCCACACAGTGCAACAAAACACTGGCCAACTGATGGCACCGCTGGCAAATAGCCGGAATAAGACAGCCATCACTGTAATGAATGTAGCCACATTTACAACCAGTTTTGGCCTGACAATTGGACTTCAAACTGGCAACTTGATTGTCCTTGCCAGGTTGGCATAATGAATTATCGAGAGCTGTAATTTGGCGGTGGTTGAAATGACAGGTATACGCCCTGTGGCGGGTAATTGATTGCCTGTGTTTGGGTATGGATGAGAAATGATGGAAAGACGGACGGTGAATGAGAGACAAATCAATAGACAGAGGCAAAAGGGGAGAAAGAAAAAAATTAGGGCAAATTTGTTGATAATAAAAAGAAAAAATGCTAAGCCTAGCAATAGGAGAGGAGGAGTGAGAGAAGAGAAAAAAACGAGAGAAAGAGAAATAACAGAAGAGGATGGATAAGAAAGAGGCGAGAAAGCGATATGAGAGAGAGAGAGAGAGAGAGAGAGAGAGGGGTCTATATTTCGCTTTTCAATCTCCAGCGGGAAGTTATCTCAGTGAGAGTTAGAGAGAGAGAGAGAGAGATTTTAGAATGATCGAGATGACAGAGATCAAAATAGAGTAGGGGTAAAAAATAGAGAAAAGAGAGACACAAACGAGAGCGTGTGAGAGATGATGTGTGTGTGTGTGAGAGAGAGAGAGACAGGGATGTGGGAGAGGATGATACCGGAAAAATAGAGAGGGAAAAGGGAGAGAGAGAGAGAGAGACAGAGAGTGAGGGGAAGTACACAGAACAGAAAGGGAAAGAGAAGAGAGAGCAAGTTAGGAACAGAGGGGGAAAGAGAGAGAGAAAGAAAAAAGAAACGAAAAGGCGTGATTAGTTCTACAAGTAACAGAGAGAGAGAGAGAGAGAGAGAGAGAGAGAGAGAGAAAGCAAAGGGGTTATCTTGGACCTGGTCAATACAGCTGGCGATCACGTGATTGTTTACCTGTATTCTCAGCTAAGGGCTAGTTCTCCCTGTGTGGTCCCTGATCTGGACCTCGGCCACTCCACAGTCAGATCGATGCTTCCCTTATCACATGATGTATTGATTTCATCGATTTTTCACTTTGCCCCTTCATTAGCTTAAAACCGTTCTAGACAAGTAGTGGTGGAAAGCTCTGTTCTTTGTGTGAATTATTAACGTGATATTTTGTTTTCAATTTCACTTAGTCTTTTTTTTTTTAAGCCTTTCAGTCCTAAGAAAGTAGGATTATCTCGGCTTTTAGAAGTTGCCAATTTTTGCTGAGAAATTTTCTGGGTAGAAATTTGGAATTTGGAAATTTTGCCCGGACAGCGGCACTCAGCCTACTCTTCCATCGATTTTGAACTGCCAATGGTTCTTTAACGTGCGTAACGTACACACGGGACCTCCGCAATATATTCGCTCTTATCCTAGAAGGCTTTTAGACGTCGGGCTTCCCTACCCACTGGAAACCAGGGGACCGTTGGGTCACTGAAAAAAATGCAGGTTGTCGATCTTCGAGTCCTTCCATTCCCCGATGAAAGGACCCGCGAGTCGTGCAGAACCCGCAATCTCACCGACGTTAGTTGTTTTCACCCTCTGAAGCAGGTGTCGAGCCACAGAGTCACTCCTCGCCCCCCCCCCCCCCTTCCCCCCTAACACTTAGTCTATTTTATTTTATTTCGTTTTATTTGAATTTTGTTTATTGCTTTATCTCATTTTATTCTATTTTGAGTGCTCCTTTATCATTAAGGGCAGAGCAAGAAAGCCTTGGCACTTCATTAGCTATGGACACAGTTAACAATTTATTCTATTCTTGTTGAGGGTATGGATGTTTTTAAAAACTTTATTTCATTTTGTGTTATTATTATTATTATTATTATTACAAGTAGTAGTAGTGGTAATAGTAGCAGTAGTATCAGAGATTAGCAGTAGTAGCAATAGTAGTAGTAGTAGTAGTAGTAGTAGTAGTAGTAGTAGTAGCAATAGTTGCAGTAGTAATAGTAGTAGTAGCAATATAGTACTAGTAGTAGTTGTAGTTATAGTAGTGATAGTAGTAGTAATAGTAGTAGAAGTAGAAGTAGTAGTAGTAATAGTTGTAGTAGTAGTGGTAGTAATAATAGTAGTAATAGTAGTAGTTGTAGTAATAATAATAGTTGTAGTAGTAGTAATCTAGTAATAATAGTACTAATATTAGCAGTAGTAATAGTAGTAGTAGTAGTGATAGTCGTAATAGCAGTAGTAATGGTTGTTGTTGCTGTAGAGTAGTATGTTTTTGTTTTTTTTTTAAGTAAAGAGAAAGAGAAAGACAGAGAGAGAGAGAGAGAGAGAGAGAAGGAGAGAATGAGTGGGGTTTCGATGGTTGTTATTTTTAATAACTGAATGACTAGAGTGTAAATTTAGTTCCCCGCCTTGCCACATTTCAATCTTTTTGCAATCGACTACATAAAGACGTTTAGTTTATTTATTGCATTACTTCAAACCTTTATCTAGACTCCTTCCTCTAAGATCTCCCTACTTTAACTTTTCTGTCTGCAGGCCTAGTTTTTAATCTTCTCTTACTTGTCAATTGATCTTTCCATTATACAATGCAATCACAGAGATTGCTCTCGTCTAAATAGTCCCTGGGAAGTCTAACTTGCCATTATAATTTTTGCAGCGATGACGAAACGGTATAAATAAACACCGTTCACTTTGTTTGGAGGTGCGTCCATTGCTATGTCTCATCGAACTAAAGGACTTTTTTTTTTTTAATCAACATTTTAGGATTGTCCGACAAAAGGTGCGCCATCTGCAAGGACTGACAATGAAGGTTTGTCATAATTGATGAATGGATGACTACCCAAACAAGGCTGGGAAGAAAGTCTCATTTTGTCAACAAAAAAAGTCTTTAAAGATAATACGAACAATTTCGTATTCGTGAGAGGTAATTCGAATATATCCCTCCCGCAGTTACTATACTCATGCTCTAAGTGCCTGACTTGCTAAGTGTCGTTGGATCAAGTATTTCAAGCTAATTCCTCGTACTCACGTCAACTTCATGGCATCTCTCCTTCCAGATCATCTGTTTTGCGATAATGAATTTCTTTTTCTTCTTCTTCTTCTTTTCCTTCTTCTTCTTCTCCTTCATTTTTTTCTTTTTTTTTCTGAGGGGTAACACAATTCTCTCTTTCTCTCTCTCTTTCTTTCTCTCTTTCTCTCAGTCCAGTCCAGTTCAATCCAGTCCAGTCAGTCAATCGGTCAATCACTCAGTCAGTCAGTCAGTCAGTCAGTCCATATGTCAATGAGTCAACCAAACTAATAATTCCACCTCTTTAGATTTTCGTCTGTCAGAGAACCAAAGGCTAAAAATTGATGTTAAATTTAGTTATCCCTATTCCTCAATCATTTACATTACAAGTCTCTCGACAAAGAGGCGGGTACTTCATTGTAAATCAGGGAGACGTCTACTTTAAGAAAATTGGAAATCTCTTTAGATTTGACGTTTTCCACTTATCACACTTTGTCTCGTTCCCTCCCCCTCCCCCCCTTCCCCCCCCCCTCGTCCCTCACACTCATCCCTCTCTTCCTCTTTCTCTTTTGACTTTTTTTAATCGATCGCCATATCAAATGGTGAACACAACTATAATGTAAGCCATACTACTTTACATTAATTCTTGTGTATAACAGTGAAATGAATAATAGTAATAGTTATAATAAAATAATAATAAAATAACAATAATAATAAAATAGAGAGCATTTGTATAGCTTGTATCCCCGTACTGTACAGGCTCTAAATGCTCTACAATCTATAATAATTATTTACCCCGATAGACACAATGGAGTCACGAACAGACTTTCCCAGCTTTCTAAAGGGGGGGGGGGGATATAAGTTTTAAGTGCTCAAATCCTTATCAGTCTAACAATATCATTCTCTGTCTATAGTCGGATACTCAACCTAAACTTGGGTGTAGTAAAGAAATTTGTGGAAATTGTTTTCTTTCCCAAGGACAAAATGCCCGGACCTGGGGGATTCGAACCAGGAACTTTTGATCCTTGGTCGATGGTCAAACTATTAGACCACCGACACAGGCTAAGTCACAATCATAGCAATCTGAGCAACATCGAATTCATTTCTCTTCCATCCTTCCTTCTTCTCTCTCCTCTCTCACTCTTTCTTTCTCTTTCTCTCTATTTCTCTTTCTTTTCCATCTCATTGGTTCCACTACGATTGCTGATTTATAATTTGACCTCTATAGGGAGATAAGAGATACTCTGCTTTCGCCGTAAGGAGGTGAGGCGATCAACATGAATGACGGCTTTTGTTGACAGCCCTCTTTAATGACAAATCGATAATGACAAATAACGAGTCCTTTAACCGCAATGGTGTCGATATTTATAAATAATAGGTGTGGAAATGGGGTGGAGGGGGGCGGGGGTCATCTGATGATGAGTGACTTAAGGGGTCTTTGACTGTCGACAAATTTAGGTCTGACTGTTGTTGATTTGTAATGTTGGCTTCAGCTTGTTATCTTCTACCTCTTCACCTTTGATCTCCCGCTTGTGTCGGTGGGTGTCGCGGGGAGATATACTCATGCAGTGTTCTGTCGGCGGCATGGCCAAGTGGTCTGGAGGAGGGACATCCTGTGCTTTCTGAGGGTGTTTGCTACACAGTCGCTCCAGCATCGTCTAGGCCTCACTCCAGCCCGATCAGCTTGTTATCATCTGCGGTTATTGTTGTTGTTTTTGTTGCAGTTGCAGTTGCTGTGGGTGGATTATTAAGCGTATTATTATCATTAGGCCTATTGTAATTGCTATCCTTATTGTTTGACGTAGAAATAGTCATTTTATTGATTATTCATTTTTAAAAATCTGGAGAAAAAAATAGAGGCCTTTGAAATGTGGACATTTAGATTATGGGAGGAATTACTTGGGCAGAAAGAAAGACCAACAAGGATGTTTGTACTATGCTTGAAGTCAAACCTACACTACTGACAACAATTCAAAAAAAAAAGAAATTACAATATTTTGGTCACATCAAACTACACAACATTATCTGTAAGGATATACTTGAAAACAAGATCGAGGGAAAACGAGCGTGAGGAAGACAGCAAAGAATGTGGACAGATGACAACAAGGACACAGAGACAACATTTTAAAAACAGTATTTTAAAAAGATAGATGAAAAAAAAGGCGAAAACGCCAACACACCAGTTTCATACGTAGCCTGAACACCTGGGTAAATAACCAGCACAATGAACAACTCCTTCATAAGGGCCTCGAGTGATAGAGAGGGAGGTAGAACTATAGTCGTCCAATGTCTGCTCTAGAGAAGATACTTGATAATGATTTATCAATTTTTATGTCCCTGGTATTACTGGGTTTTGTTTGTTTGTTTATTTGCTTTTTGTTATATATAATATACATATATACATATACATATATATGTGTGTGTATGTGGATGTTTGTGTGGTGTCCTGCGACTCAAAGTGTATGGCAAGCGTGCACACCTCGATGTTGGTATTTTGGATGATTAAACTGAATGATACTCAGGAAAAAAAAAACGTGTTGGATGTTTTGAACGTGTCACTCTGTCGAACGTACAGATCGGATCAAACACTATCGCCAGTAAACTATTGAATTATTTGCGCCTCTTTAGAATAACGTCATACACAATAAGCTTTTTTCGGCTTTCTGTAAGTAGAAACACAGATTATCATGCAACGATGTTGTGTGTCCAGTTTCACATGAATACATTCAGCAGTTTTCGAGTCCATAAGCCTTTTATGGGTTTTTTCAAAGAGCTTATACTATTTATACTGGAGTGCGGACTCATGACGCGCAAAACACAATGTATCTAGCGTGCCATGGCCATGTATTTAGTATTGCTGTACGTGAGTTTCGTTTAGTTCTGCACGTGGAAACTTAACAACAACGGTATTAAATCTTAACGTTAAATAAGTTTCTTGCCCTCATGGCCATGGCTCCAAATTCGGCACGAGTGATATCATCAGTCCGCTCTATAATAGTTTAAGCTCCTTGGTTTTGTTGCAGATTGATAGTATAGATTTGAAACAGCCTTTGTGAATTATGAAAAAGTACACCACAAATACAGGACAGACGGGAATAATCCTGCTGAAAACCCTACCTCCATCTCCACGCTGTGAGCAGGAGTAACAAATGTCATGCTATTGATATAATTTGGTGAATGGAAGAGGTCTAAATCGGAATACAAGTATTCGGTAATCCAATTCGATACCGAGATAACCCGTTCACTGGAGGTTGAATTGCAAATTAAAACCGTAACCGTAATTCGATACTACAAGTCGATAATTTTAAGCGCACATAACAAAGTGTTCAGAACAGGCTCTCTAATCCTTCAGTAACTGTTAATTCTCAACAGTGCTCAAATCAAGTTCGTTAGTGGTTGTATTTGTTGCTTCTGTTATTACATTTGTTGTTATCAGAAATGAGGTAATAAGGGACATGGTAGGAAAAACACCAGTCCTGCAACACATCCAACGACAGAGAATTAAGTGGCTCGGACACCTGACAGTACTACCCCCAAAATCTACCACCAACATAACACCAGATACTCGGACTGGAGAGCCAGCCAGGGGTAGGCCTAGACGACGCTGGAGCGACGGTGTGGCAGACATCCTCAGAAACCATAGATGTCCCCCCCTCCAGCCACTCGCCTTGCCGCCGACAGAAAACTGTGTCTCCCCGCGACACCCAGCGGTACAAGCGGGAGATGAAAGAAAGAAGAAAGAAGAAGTTATCGTGGCTGATTTGTGTGTGTATGTGTGTGTGTGTACGTATGTGTGTGTGTATTGCTGTTTCTATTATTATCATTATTTCTATTGTTACTGCAGCTATTCTCGTTTTTTCTGTTGTTGTAGCCGTTGTCATTGTCGCTGGTGTTCTGGTTATGTTACTGATGCCTTGGCAGCTTTTGTTTTGTTTGGCTTCGCTATGTTGTTAACGTCGTTGTTAACGATGATGATGGCGATACCGCTGTTGTTCTTATTTCTTTCATGATCATGAAGAGAAAAGACATTTCTAAAGAATGGTTTGACAGTCGTGATACTGATTTTCATTGATCCTGGTGACAGTTTGTGTTTTTCACCAGTCTCTTTAGTGATTTTTATTACAATTACGTGGAATTTGACCTCCGATCCACAACTATACTGGATTTTTCTAAATTTTATAAACTGCTTGTACAGTTATTAAAGACAACGAGATACAGTAGATTCTTGTTTACAACTGCCTTTGGGTTGTTGTTTTATTTTGTATGAACTTAGGGGTTTCCTGTTACTCCCCTTTGTCATGCACAGTTCCCTTAAGCCTTTCAATCCTAAGAAAGTAGGATTATCTCGGCTTTAAGTGGCTGCCTGTTTTTGCTGAGAATTTTTATGAGTAGAAATTTGAAATTTGGAAATTTTGTCGGGACAGCGGCACGCAGCCTACATTTCATCGAGTTTGAACTGACAAGAGTTGTCTTAACGTGCGTATCTGAGAAGGCTAGACGTCGGGCTTCCCTTTCCAGAGCAAGCCAGGGAACCGTTGAGTCACTGAAAAATGCAAGTTGTCGATCTTCATGTCCTTCCTTCCCCCAATGGGAGGACCTGCGAGTCGATTCCGGGCCACAGCTCCACCAACGTGAGTTGTTTTCACCATGAAGCAGATGCCAAACCATAGAGTCACGGCGACCCCTTGTCATGCACAACAATACCCCATTTACATTTTATATGTCTTTTTTGTTGCCCTCCTATGATATCAAGTTCTACTTATTGTCGTTTATTTACTTTGGTGTATTTGATTAATTGCTGGTAGGCGGTCCTTCTTGAAGTTCGAAACATTTCTACAAAATGAAGAGGAGGCGAATAATGTTGAAGACTCCCCATGGGGTTGTTCACTCTTGTTGAAGACTCCCCATGGGGTTGTTCATTCTATGAGTCACCATGAGATAAAGTCGAAATTATTTATGGTGCTAAGGTGAATTGTGTTGATTCTGTTTTACATTTGCTTGTGTTGACGATGATGGTGGTGGTGACAGTAATCTATTCCTTAATTAATTTAAGGCTGGCTTGATTCAGGTTTATAGAGGCCAAAATAGACCAAACATCTCCCAGTTATTTGCTCATGCCTCTACTTGGTGAAAAATAATCGATTTTTTTCAGAGCTGGAAGGGATCTAGTGCAACTAACCCTAACCCTAATCCTAATCCTAATCCTTAACTACTAAGAAATCGGGAATAATATGAAGACGAAGTAACGGCCAGAATAAACGGTGGGTAGAATAGACTCCCCCCCCCCACACACACACACCCATACTTTTATTAGCACCTGGGGGTCAGGATAGATAAGGCTAGCTTTGTTATACTTTAGTCAGGCATATGGCGACCAGAAGACTCTGTTATACTTTAGTCAGGCATATGGCGACCAGAAGACACACTCCCGCAGGAGTTCAATTTGCGAACTGAGTTTGATACTAAAGAGCGATTATGACCAAATTATTTCCCTTTGCCAAGTACAAGAAGTATAACACAAGCATTGTTAAGAAGGAAAAAAATCAGCTTTCCGCTTGTAATGTGAAACAGGAGAAATCAAAAATTCTGAAAAATTCATCATGGGATCAAAACATTTTTTTTCTCATTGTGGTAATTTTTTCAGAATTGTTTCCCTCCGGATGTTTCAAATAACAAGAGAAAAAATGTGGGTTTTTTTCCTCTTTACAATACTTGTACTATACCTCTTGTACTTGGCAAAGGGAAGTGATTTCGTTGACGGTCACAATGGCTTATTAGCGTCTTATGAGTTTGCACTAAGCTATTGTCAGTCTGTCAAATCGTGAAGTACATTTTAGGCTAATGCAATTTGCATGGAAACACCAGGAGTGAGCGTCTCTGTAGATCTACCTTTAATCTTACGTTGCCTTTACGCCTTTCAGCCATCTGTGAACGGCTGTCTCGTATCGTAGGTAACTAGTCGCGTAAATAGTCGACGATATGCCACTTTGTTCTATTTAAACGATCAGTCGTGTAAACAGACTGCCATAAACGTAACATTATCTCTGGCGAAGTGGTGGATATCGAGGTAGTTGTTGTTGATAGTGCCATTGTTTTTATAATTGTTGTTTTTGAGTTGTGTTGCTTTTCCTTTTTCATCGCATGTGTATCTATATTGTGTTGGAGATGGTTAATGTTTTTGACGATCTCATTGAAAACATAGGCATAAATGAGGATCTAGATTAAACATATACCTGAAAGTTTTGAGAGAGAGAGAGAGAAAGAGGGAGAGAGAGAGAGAAAGAGAGAGAACGGGGAAAGAGGGAGGGAGAAGAAGGAAGAATATAGGAAAGAGAGGCACTTAAGTTTATCAGAGAGAGGAAGAAACAAGATGATCATGAGACTCACAAAAGAAGGAACGATGAGGAATATGAAACTGCATTGCAAATTATTAAAAGAAACTGTCTATACGTTTTCCTTCAGAGAAATTAACTTATAACATATTTATTGCATGTTAATAACTTTACCACTGACACCGTATGCACGTGTAAGGGATGGAAATGATGGGGGGCATTGCAGGATAGCATAGAAATAGGAAATAATCAGGAGAGAGAGAGAGAGAGAGAAAGAGAGAGAGAAAGAGAGAGAGAGAAGAGGGGCGGGAAGAAATAGGAGAAGATAAAAAATTTAAAGAGCTAGAGACTGCCTCACAAAAGAAGAAAAGAAAAATAAGACTTATGGAATAAAATTAAAGAAATAAACTTTGCCTTTCCTTCAAAGAAAGCTGTTGTTAACAAAAGAAAAACAAACAAACAAAAATGTATCCCTCAACATAGTACAGTGAATGTGTTTGTTAAAAATGACTCAAAGGAAACTTGTGCATATTACAGCTTTGGATACTTGAGACAATATCTGGAAGATTTGTTAACCTGTCACAAAGTTACAAGAACATTTGCCATTTAATGATATCACATTTTGTATATACAGGGTAGACCATAAGTAGGCTAACAGTCGTTTAACCAGTTGTGCTGCACTTTAGGTCAAGATCAACCAAGCCATTCTTCTAAACAAATTATTTTGAACATTTACAGGGTAAAACTAATTAAATACTAATAGCTTGTTAAACTAATTTGATTGCAACTAAGAAATTTAATTGCAATAAAATATTTTAAAATATATAAAGTGCCTACCCATAATGTGTTACCCACTTTTGGCCCACCCAATATATATATATATATGTATTTTTTAACCAGCAATGAGCAGCTGTACCATTTTTAGGAAATACTGGCCGAGATAACCTCCACCAGGAGGTTGAGAGACGTATGAGATGCGACACGATGAAATCAGGCTCTCGTCAAATTTTGAGCATATGATCTATGAAGTTATTGGTACCAACGTTAAGCTTATCCATTTCCCTTTCTGTGTGTGACAAAAAATTTGTTCTACCTTAAGTAGAAGTTGAGCTATTGGCAATTAAAGACGATGGGTGTGACCTGTTGCTACAGCTCAATTTAATGAGAAAATGGCCGATCACTTTTGTAAATCTTATTAATCTTTGTTAGCCTATGCCGCTAAACTGCAATTTTGGGGCCTTTACTCAATCTGTTTCAGCAAATTTAACTCCAAAATGCATTGTTAGATTGATATTGAAGAGTTTTGTGAAGAAAAAAAAATTACATTCAAAATTTGTTCACTGTTGAAAAGCACGTAATTTCTCCACTCGCCTCAGTTTGACGAGCGCCTGATTTCATCGTGTCGCGTCTCGTACATAGAACGTAAATACTGACTATTCATGGCTTGACTTCCTTTCTAATGCACTTTCAATCTTTGAAAGCCAAATTATCTTAAGCGCCACAATCATTGTCTTAAGGAAATTGCCATTGTTGGATTTATTTTGTGGTCTTCTGTTCTTTCGGCTTGCTGCTGTTGGCTTTGCCATATCGGGATGATTCCCACTGTGTGGAGGTGAGGAACTACTTTTCTATATGAAAATTAATTTGATCTTGCATTCTCATACTGTTATAGCTCACTTTTCGTGAATTTAGCCCTTAACATAATTTGGCTCTCAAAGTCGAATTGCATTATTGCAATCTTCTCAAAGCAAATGGCAGTGGTACTTAACACTAGAAATGCCAATAAAAAGTTGTCCGGGTGTTCGTGTTTCTGTGACGATATTAATACTTATGTTTAGAGGATGACAATTTATGGTTAAAATGGTATCAGGTCCAACGATGTTATTTACACAGTATGCTATGTAGAGGGAAATTTTACCGTATAGAATGAAGGGACAGTTCTTGACCATATCGACTCCTTGACACTTGTAGGGTTAATAAGAGAGCTTATTTTCAAGAGTCGTTTTCATTATGAATTATTGACACCATTGTTTTCCAAGAAAACATTCTATTTAGAGAGACCTTGGACTTTGGCCTCCTATTGGCGGGGTCACTCTGACCTTACTCATTCCTATCTCTCAGGAATGGAAAATTCCCCACAGAGATAGTTGAGAGCCATACACATACGCTCAAATCTCTCTACGTTCAATAAGAAAACATTGGGACTTGCGTTTCCCAACTGGTTTGCCACGACACAATCGCATTATGCCAAAGCCAGGTTTAGGAAACACGAATCACTACTCAATTCCTCAAAAAGTCTAAAATTTTTCGATTCTCTGTGTTTAAAAAAAACTGAAATATATGGTTCACTGCATGCCATATGTAGAAAAAGCTATCACATTTTGCGCCAAAAAGAAGGGAAAAAAATAGCCTGGAATAGCTTACGCACGGTTAAATGATAATTCAGTTAATCAATAACGTACCGTTAATATGTTAAAGGGCTGTTTTATTTTAACTCCTGCATAATATCTTTTGATGCATTATGCATTGAAGAGCATTAATTTTCACAATGACGAGTCGCAGCACCGCCTAGCGTGTAACAACAGCAAAGGGCGACAACAACAAAAAATCATCTGGTTGGTCAAGACATGACAAGGGCGGACGAATGTGTGCATGCATATGTATGATTGCATGTATGTGTTTATATGTACGTTGTCGTTATTTTCATCTTCTCAGCGGAATGGGGAAGAGAGGGCGGCAGTGATTATCGAGCAATGATTACAAGAGCCCGCGTATCGCCTTGAACTACTCACTATTCCCCTTTGAATGCCCGTTTATCTTAAAGCGCCTCTGGGGCTATTTTGATGCAATTTACAATTGTGGAGTTAGGGCACTTTTTAAAAGTTGAAAATTACAACCTGACCCTTAATACAGACATCGCCTTAATTCCTGTTCTATTATTTATTTACTTATTTATTTATTTATTATTATTATTATTATTGTTGTTGTTGTTATTATTATTATTATTATTATTATTATTATTATTTAATTTGAATTTGTTATTCAG
Source organism: Peronia peronii (assembly GCA_039654565.1). Lineage (NCBI taxonomy): Eukaryota > Metazoa > Mollusca > Gastropoda > Systellommatophora > Onchidiidae > Peronia > Peronia peronii. The sequence continues at coordinate 14,015 of JBCEWB010945219.1, forward strand.
GAGAATTTGACTCTCAAAGATAAAATTGCAATTTTCTCAAACCATGGGCGGTGATATTTAAAGTAAGCAGGCTTTCGGAGGTCGATTTAACCTGAGCCTGGTATACGATTTCATCTCCTGTAGTGTTAGTGTTGTTGTTATTGTTGTTGTTGTTGTTATCGTTGTCGTTGTTACAGCTGTTGTTGTGCCCGATGATGACTATAACAGTTTTGCCGATTCAAGTACTCACATCATTATGTGTTCAATGAATTAACACTCTGAAGATTAGTAAAATCTGATTCAAAAACTTAATATTGTTCTTCACCCCTTCACTGCTCTCTTGAAATATTATGTACGTCAGAATATGACGGGGCTCAATGCTCTATTGACGCATAACGTATGTCTCCGTAAAACACGGCTTTATAGTGACAAACGCTGTACGTCAATAGTGCACCCGACCCCAGTGATTTTATGACTTACGTTATACGTCAACAGAGCAGTGAAGGGGTTCTACTCTCAACAGAAATAAAATAGCGTCATAGGCCACTGGTGATTCTGCCTATTTTGTAAATTTTCTTAGCACCGGGGGAGGAAATATACGTAGCAGTGAAGGGGTTAAAGGTAAAGAACGAGATTTCAGTGTTTTGAATTTACATTCTATGGTTTATCATCATGATTCATCATCTGATACAGTACATGATAAGGAAAAAAAATCAATATCCTGTATAACCGGATATCGTCAAAAGAATACAGTTAATAGAGATATCCCATGGGCGTAGAAACATTTGAAACCTTTATGATAATAATATTATAACGATATTTCAAAAGAAAAGTCTTTGCAAAGCTTATTATGCGCTCCAATAAGCTTGTTTACCTATTATCCCTCAGGATACTTTCTAATTTTCAATCGTTTGTCCGAAAAACAACAATGATCTTGGATTGATTATAACTTTTTAATAAAGTAGTCTTTGAAAAATGAGGACAGATACGATTGTTCACCCAAACAAATAGTGCATTTCATTAAATCCAGCCAAATTAATAGCTGACAGCTGACGGTCCAGCTAGGACAAATTGTGATAAGTGGTTTGTTCCCTGTGGTCACTTTAAATGTAACAATGTAACATGCGTATACTCCAAATAATTGCTCGGAACAAGCAGAGTTTTTTTTAAATGATTATTAGTGGTTTTTTTTTTTTTTTTGTCTTTTCGAATCAAAACAACGAAATGGTTGCCAAAAGAGAGAGCGCAATAGAAGTAAAACGGTTTAAGCAAAAACGATTAGGAAGGTATGAAAAGAAAGGTTGTGAAAACGGTTACTGCAAAATGTATATTTTGTTACAATTGTAGTTCCTTCTTTCAACTCTAAACGAGAGAAAAGAGGAGGGGGGGGGGGAGGAGGGAGGTCT
>JBCEWB010945330.1:0-15396 GCA_039654565.1 Peronia peronii
TATCTATCTATCTATCTATCTATCTATCTATCTATCTATCTATCTATCTATCTATCTATCTATCTATCTGTCGGTTTGTCTGTCTGTCTGTCTATCTATCAGTCTATTTATTACCGATGTCTTTGCAGAGAACACATGCATTCCAGGAAGTGAGTTTTTCCCAGAGGAGGGGTGTTCAGTATGCATCTGTAACTCAGACGGAACGTCCCACCAGTGCCATGAGTGAGTTACCAAATATCAATCAGGTCTTGAAAATAAGAAAAATACGGGCTATGATTGAACGAAATTTATTTTCTAGAGAACTACTACAGTCATCGTCATCATCATCGTCATGATCGTTGTCACTACTTTACTGAAATATTTTTAAAGACTTAAATAACAACCTGGAGTTTGCTAATATTTTAGTATGGAAAACACAAATCTTGAAAAGATAATGAACAGGTGAATTTCCAAGTTTTTTTTGTATCTGATTTGTTATCGTCATCATTATCATCATCGCCATCATCATTTTCAGAAGTTTCTTGAAGAGCACAAAGATTGTGAACCGGTATTTAAAATTATAATAAAAATGCCACAAAATGAAAAACAAACACCATATATGGATAAATGCCTAAATAGATGAAATGGACATTAAAAAAAGAAAAAGAAAGAAAGAAATATGTTTCCAAATTTTCGAACTTTGTTGGTTTTTCAGCTATCATATCAAGTTTTCTAGATTGCTATCTGTTTGCTTTAGTTTGTCTGTATAAGTTGTCTATTATTTAACTTTCTGTTCCTTGTCTGTGTATTTTTATCGACAAGATGCCACGGACCGCCTGTCCCTGAAGACTGTGAAGCCGGACCTCAATTCAGCCCGACAGCTCAGTATCCCCTCTGCTGTTTACCCGCTGACTTCAGCTGCGACGGCTACCAATATCACTATCCTTATCTTTACTGACCACCAGTCCCTGGGCGAAGCTGGCATTTGGAAAGAAAAGCACTTGACTGGAGCGTGGTCATCTGCTAACTGGAGCTCTGTCTTCTGGGATAAAAGTTCTCTCAAGAATAAAATCCTTCTTAGCAATGCAATTTACAGTAATATAGTTTTGTCTGTGCGTTTTATCTATGAGTATGTGTTTCTTGTATGATTTCGACATTATTGCCATTGTTCGGTATGGTGTGAACAAGATGAAGATGTACATGTACAAACAGGCGAATGTGTTCGTTCTTGTGTGTGTATGTGTGTGTATGTGTGTGTATGTATGTGTTTCTATGGGTTTAGGCTTACACTTTATTGCCGTTCTGTTCCTGTCTATATTTAACTTCTTTCTTTCTGTTTATTTATGATTTGGAAATGTCAGAATGTTAGCACTTTGTTCAAGGGGAAAGACGCAGTAAAATTCCGTCAGTGTCAATGTAGGCCGTGCTGAATAGATGACCTCTGATCTTCAAAATTAAACTGAGTATGTCCAAATTGGATAAAATCAGAAAAAAATGTTTTATTTCATGGTTGCCATGACAATGCTCTTATTGAATTTTGAATATTCCATTGTAAAACTACTGTTTTTCAGAAGAAAAAAAAATCTCAACGCCTCGTCGACAGACATAAAAATACCCAATAACTAAATTTCTACATCGGCGTCTGAATACCTTTATTAGTTTTATCATATAAACATCAGAAGGAAAGAAGAAAAAGAAAGTAGGGAGCTCTAAGGCATTGTTTTTCTTCCACTTAACATTATTTTCTCAAAATTATTAAAAATAACCATAATGATACTAACTGCAATAGACAAGACAATGAAGATTATACATATCATTGTTTTTTTGTTTGTTTTTTTTTAACGGAAATCTAACAAGAAATATTTTTAAAAGTTCGGAAAAAGGTGTTGAAACAGAACGTTTTCAGAAAAAAAAAACCCCACACATTTGGAAGTTGGCGCATGTTTTTCAAAGGAAAAAAAATAGTCTAAAGTTTAATGAGTCCCAGATCACTGGTGTCTGAAAAAACAGGTTCAACCTATTCTGTTTTCTTTTGAAGGTGACCTTTGCCCTGTGCTACTGTCGCAACACTTTTGCTCCTACAGCCAAAGCCGTCACTCGGAATTTTTTTTTCAACTAACTATTGAGTGACTTTACTATAAATAGCCTTTCACATTTTTCAAGAGATCTGCTTGAAATTTTGCTTACATAGCTATGGCTCAACATGTAAATGAAAAGGAATAGTTGATAACTTATTTGTGTTTTTAAAAATAATTCTAAAAATAGCTTTGGTACTTCCGGTCGCAAAATAAAAAAAAAAGGGAATGGGTTTTTAGTGTGTCTGTGTGTGTGTGTGTGTGGAGGGGGGGGGGGGAGATTGGTGGAGATTTCCTGAAAGTGATTTTTTGAATGCTTGAACTATGGACTTTTTAGGCTTCAAATTCTGATTCGACATACTAAAATTAAAGGAAACGTGCAAAAAAAATGTCTCTTATCCGGTTGCTATGACAACGCCACCATTATGGATTTTGTGTCTTCAAAATTAGCTATTTTTTAATAGTCTAAGGCTTCTTAGGTAATCAATGTAGTTGTTTGGAATCTAGCCTAATAATCAAATAGCTCTCTACTTGGTGGTATCGGTGGCCTAGCGGTTGGGCCGTCGGACTCGGGATCTGAAGTTCCGGGTTCAAATCCTCGTAGGTCCCGACATTTTGTCCTTGGGAAAAACAATTTACACATATCTCCTGACTCCAGCCAGGTTTGAATGGGTACCCGACTATAGACAGTGAACGATATTGTTAGATTGATAAGGATTTGAACGCCTAACAGGCAGCCGCCTTGTATGTTTCCCAGGAAGCTGAGAACGTTTATGAGTGTCTTCTTTGGGTCTGTCAGGGTAATAATAGATTGTAAAGCGCTTAGAGCCTGTACTGTACCGGGATAAGCGCTATATAAACACTCTCTATTATTATTTATTATTATAAAAAAATAAACTGCATTTTGTCTTTTGGCAATATAAAATACAATGTTTGTCATAATTTTTTGAAATACTTGGGTTGGTGGATCTGTATATTATTTCAATTTTCAACTACCCATTTGTCCTTCAGAAACATGAATAAACTTTTTAAAAAAGGACTGGATCTTATTGAAACAAATACTATAAACAATATGTATTCAATATTTGAAGTCAATCGGTTGAGAACTGAAAAAAGCTTTAGGGAAAAAAGAGGGGGAAAAGGCATATTTTAAGAAAATTGCAATCAAATTTTCATAATTTTTCGATCAGTGGTGCCGTTTTGGAGCGTGAAATATCTTTGGCTCTAAAAGCTATTTGTCTTACGTCAGAAAAAGGTTAAAGTGTTTAAGAATAGCAAAAAAAAAAACAAAAAAAACAACGATTTTTATGTTTAAATCTCAGAGCCTCATTTTGAGGACCTGCATCCCGCTTCCCCTTATGTGAAGTAGTAAAACCGGCTGATCGTACGAGATGCCATGAGAATCAGAGTCATGGACCAGCCCACTCTGATGCATTTTTATTAACTCGTTAGTGCCTGGCACCTATGCGTGGTTCCCACCTGGTAACTTTCTGGGTATCAGAAAGGCAAAGATCAGGCAAAACCAACTGCCTTGCAGGTTATGCCTCTTTAGGTTAAGGCTAAGAGAGATAACTCTGATATTAAATCATCATGCAGGAGCTGCGATTTCATGATTATCAGCAAAAGAAAAACACATGATGCAGAGGAAGAGCGAGTACGACATATGTAGACGTTCTAGAGAAGGATAGTGGAGTGTCCAGAGAGGAGCTGCCAGAGATCATGAAAGACAGAGAAATGTGGAAGAGTATGGTAAAGTCATCGAGTGTTCGGTTAAGGCCGCCCTGAGTAAATAAGTAAAGCTGTCAAAGAGATTCAGAACCCCATTAAAAAAATTCCTGTTTTTCAATATATCTCTGAATACATGCTACAACAAACATTACTACTACGCTGAAAACTACAGATAAAGTTAATATACACAGTTTGATCAAAACCTATCAATTACCCATGAGCAGATTGCCCTGATGTCATATTTGAATTGTAGATTTTCATAGAACAACTTCAGTTGTAGGTGTCCAAATGAATTATCCTATTGCTGATATCAACACACAATGAGAGCAAAAGAGCAATGGCAAGAGTGAGAGAGTAAGAGTGAGAAAGTGAAAGAGAGAGAGTGAGAGAGAGCCCCCACAGTGGCCACGACTACTCCTGTGAGCCAACAGATGACAGATAACCGAATGATCAGCAGTTACTCAGCTGATGCAATTGGTGAGCATTGAACAACAAAAGAGCATAGTGCACTTACTGTCTGGCAATCCTTTCTTCCGTGGAGTCCTTTTCACTTTTCCTGCTGCCAAGTCCCTGCAAACAGAGTGCTACATCTTATGGTAGTTACAGGGTAAAGCATGCAAGATGAAAAATTTGACAAACCTGATCAATACATCTTCATGAACATATTTCAAGATGATATATATTATATTAGTGAAAATGAAAATGAATAAGCACATCTATCATTTGAAATGAAACGGAATGTCAGTGCTACTATATCACATTTAAGAATACATTTTTTAAAGTAACAAATACTGTTGCAAATATCACAAGAAATCAGTAAAATCTTTAAAATGATGTCATATAAATAATGTATATACATAGAAACATGGATGCATATTGATTGCAGATACTGCTAGAGAGAAATGTTCTCTTTCAATGGTTGCTTACTCCTATACACAAAGGATCAAAAAAGACGACACATGTAGGTAGGTTGACAAACCTGGCTGTCTGGATGGCAATCTCTTCCAGGTATTTCAGAGAATTGGTTTCTGGATCGGCAAGACCTGGACCTAAACAGCAAAAGCAAAAACAAAAGTACACATATATATATTCACACACACACACATTAAAAAAAAAAGGATTAACTTCTTGTATTTCTTTTTTATTTCTTTTTTAATTTAAACAAAAATTAAAACTGCAACATAAACTTTATAAATCTGCAAAACTATTTGATATGAATGCTCTGATACATCTATATTATTGTTCCTGCATGTCATAAATTATCAACATAAATTTACTAACAATATCATTAGACTGCAGGATTTAGTTCTGCATTTACAATGTATTGAACTTCAACAATGTTTCTTGCCCGTGCCTTACAGCAAATGAATTATTTCCAAGGGATCAATGTCATAAACATAATCAAAATGTTTCAGTCGGACTTGTATGATGTCACCATGTGAAACCAGCAATTTTCTTTTACTATACTAATATGATTCCATTGCAAAAATCTGAATATTGAACTGTGACATGCACACAAGAAAATATCAGACTTGTATGTTAATAATATTCTGGCTATCTATTCTCCTACCTAAAGGCTGAACTGTCATGTCCACCAAACCAAATTTTTTGGCCTTGTCAGCTTTTAGCATTTTGCCAGTCAGCATCATGTCCAGTGCATTGGGCAAGGCAACCTGGTGTCAGAGAAAGAAAACCAAAGCTAGATGCACATTGATGATTTTTCTATAGATAATGGCCTGTGTGAGAATTCATAGCTGCAGAAATTGTTATAAAGTTGTGGAATCATTTACAACTGTTTCAATCAATTTTTTAAATCAGTAATAAGTTGCTGTTTTTTTTTTGTCTGTTTGTTTTTGTTTTGTTTTTTGTTTCTTTTCTTCCAAGATTATAAGTTAAAAAGTGAATTTAAAAATTATTTTTTTACTGACAGGAAAAGAAAAAAAAGAAGTATCCAGATATAGTTCTAGACAAAAAACACCTAGGTGATTTTTTGCATAAAAATAATCCATTTGAAAATGTGCTTGATAAATTTAATAACTGATTGTGACTGTCACTGAAGTTCATTTCTACCATCAGTAATGAGCATACCAAACTGAAGCAGATCTTGTGCTTCTCCATTCTGCCTTGTTCTGATGCTCTTGAAGAACGTTAGCATGTGTATGTATGTGAGAACATGTTTCTCTACATTATGTCCCATCAACTTTGACACAAATTTCCTTTTGAGGACAAAATGTATTTGATCTTATCCTATCTCAGCCCTTAGATGATCACCATTATATCTCATCTGCATTATTCCTTACTACATCCCTTACTTACCAGTTTGGGCAGTCGCTGGGTACCACCAGCTCCAGGCAATAAACCCAGCATTACCTCTGGCAGGCCCATTGAAGTTTTCTTGTCTAGCATGGCAATGCGGTAGTGGCAAGCCAAGGCTGTCTGAAAAGTTGGGGGAAAAAAAATGATGCCTAAGTACATTCATCTCGCAATCAGTCAAATGCGACATATGTTGATTTTCCACTACATTGAGTTACTTTAATCACGTAAAGTCTAAAGTCATACACTTTCACGTGGTAAAAATTTTTTGGGTCAGCTTGACCTTGCTCAGAGATGTAAATTGAGTTCAGGGAATAACCCCTCAGCAATGGCGGAAATCATAAGGAAATCAACAAAAATGAAAAGTTTAGCATATAAATCTGCATATTCACCTTACATTATACTGATACATTTAAAATCTGCCCATAAGAGTAAAATTTTCCTATTTGAGATGAGCATTCCTTCAATTTCTGTAACACAAAACCATCAATCAGACCATTCTTATCACATTCAAACCTGATTTCTCTGTTTGTGTCTAGCGACTTTGACTTATTCTCTCTAGCTGCTAGACATATGTGCCACAATGGTGAGAATGACTACCAGGACAATGCTATTTTCACCATAAACTTTTATTGTTAAAATATTTTTATTTATCTAAGTATCACTCATAGTGTTTAAATACAATCTGCACAAATACTGTAATAAGGAAGACTTTAAAAGCCCTCCATAACAACAAAGAATATTTTGATCTGTCTTCATGTGTATTTCATAAATTACTCTTTCAGCCTCTGGCAAAAAAAAAAAAAAAAAAAGGGCATCAAAATAGAGCTAGATTGTCCTTGTAATTTTGGAAACACAGAACTTTTTCAAACAACATTCACTTCACCATTGAGCACATTAATATGACAAGAATATCACAACAAAAATTACCTTTTAAAATTTTTCGATCAACTATAATGGGAAATACACTACTGTTATAAACTGGTGCAGTAATTTACCTCCAAGCCTCCACCCAAACAGTTTCCCATGATAGCTGCAACATATGGCTTCTTGCTGCTCTCAATCTGTTGGAAAGCCCACTGTCCTTTCTCAGACAGTTTGCGAACTTCCTTCTTTGTTGTGCACTTCTCAATCATGCTGACATTTAAATGGAACAAGGCAAAATTCTGAGACAGAGAAAGGTGGGGATGGGGAATAATCAACTCAAAACAGGTTTCATCACAAAACTGAGATCCTTCTGTTGTTTTCTCAGACCTCATGTGATTATGATAAATAAATCATCAGACAAAAACAGCAAGAATGGGAAAGAGACATCTGTATTTTAAGAGTGACAGACAACTCTTCTTTTAAAATAGACCTCCAACATAAAACTTACATATAATCTTTGTGTGAGGAGAAAAATAAAATGCTCTGAGGATGTCAAATAATGTGAATAAAGCACACATTTACTTTTGATTCATCAGCTTCTAATTCATTGATTCATTATGCCATGAAGACATTGAAATTTTAACTCCTTAAGAGCCATCGAACTGTGGGAGCATCCGATGGTTTTAGCCACGATACCCAGCCGACGGTGGGAGCGTCCGGTGATATTTACAATAGATTTGTTGTTTCCCACTCAGAATTTTGTATTTTTCTTAATATCATTTCCAATTCAAGTTTTTCATATTGCAGAGCAGCAATAATAGCGGGTTTTCAATGTTGGGATTGCTGGTCATTTCAGCTACTTTTGTGTTATGTTCTGGATTTTAGATCTATTTTTTTTTTCTGTAAGGTTGTGAACCCATAATGGTTGGGAAACCAAAACAGCGTTTACTAATGCCTTCTGAAGCATCCAATTGTTTCAAGAAACTGAAGAGGAGAAAAGTATGTAATAGACTCTCAGATAGATCTAGATCTTGTGAGAACAGCAGTTCGAGTAGTGACAGTGATACACATAGCGGATTTATCAAACTAGATCTAGATTATAAACAGACTGTTCAACACTTACATGGACTGAGTTGATAATCTTATATACTTTTTTCGTTCTTTTCGAATTGGTTTCCTCACTTGCCCATCCAATTTCCTTCAATTTAATGTATAACACTTATATGTTTTGAATGATCGTATCATTACAACAAGAACTTTAGAATGCCATACATAATTCTCTTTCATCCAGAAAAAAAAAAAACTCGGGCAAATGGAGGAAAAAAACTTGGGTCTTGATGAGTTGATACTACAGTCTTCTCCTTCTCAGTTTCTGTTCTGAACGTCCAGGATTATTTCATGTGATTACTTTCATAGCTTTCGATCTCTAAGGTGATCTCATTGACATATCCTGACCGATAAAATATACATGTATTCTCCTGAAATATTCTTGCCTGCTGGTAATCTATACTAGAAAGGTGATGCACATGTAAAATATATAAGGCAACTACTTACCAACATAAATTCAAAGAATTTGCCATCCAACCATGTTGACTACAGATCTTGAATTCAGCAAGATTAGAAATTTCAAAACTGCCATTTCCAGTTTTCTCAATGCTGCAAATTCTTTTCTTCTTCTTCCATTCTTGTGTCACGGATGCTAATTAATAAAATTTAGAACAATGTTTAAAGATGGCTGTCTTATATGGATTGTGATGTGTCTATATTCAACATCATATGAGGGCTCTCAATATGCTTGTGTATGTATTACATTATCCTGTAACACTGACTTACTTGATATCAGCCCCAGCGATGAATGAGCCAGGCTTTCCAGAGATGAGCACTGCAGCTTTGACCTTATCATTGTTTTGAACCTGGCCGATAATTTCTTCAAATTCAGCTTGCATAGCCTGGGACAAGGTGTTTACCTTATATGGAGGAAAGGCAGTTGAACATCATAAGCATAGGAAACAACTGATCCAATACAAGTGTCATCATGTCCATGGCTGAAGGAGTTACACACTGGATGGCACCCAAACCAAAAGAGAAATTTTTATAGATTATCCAATTCATCCATATCATGATGAATATCAAGCTGTAGAAAAAATATATATGGAGTTTGTTGTGTTAAGCCGAGCAGCTAAACAAAATCCTTCTACTGGGCTTCTCGATGGCTGTTCCACCATAAAAGTATGGACAATCCATGATATTCTGAACAACTGCTTGTGACAGCAGTGCGAACCTAATTACCATACATGTGCCTCAAAGAAATGCTCGCTCTCATTTTGTTTAAGCAATTTTATTTCATGAAGATGCCAGCTGTGGAGAAGCAATATTCTTTCTTTTCTAAAATGTTCATTTCTCTTCAAAACAACTTACTAGAAATATTGGTTGTCAAAGATCATGCACATTGTGACTATAGTTTTCATCTATATCTTGTTCCTCCATGTTTACATCTTCTTTTTCCCTAGTTGTATTTTTCACAATGATAGTTTGTTTCACAGTGAGAGTTACCATAACAGTAACAGTCTCCAGAGTTAATTCCTTCACACTGAAAAGTTGTGACAAAGGGGATGAAACTAATGATCCCTTGTAAGATCCTAATCAATATTATGTTGTGTTGCAATCTATTCTGCTTATACAATAATTTTCATAACCTTTTCAATTATAAAAAAAAAAAAAGAGGCACTCCTGTTTAATCGTGGTCCCGATCCGTCTCTACTATGGAGGTCGTTACTCAAAAGTAAAAATGACACATATCGGCTACTATCTTCCAGTTACACAGGAGTACGATTTTGATTGCTAATTTAAGTGTATTAGAATATACCCTAGTCCTAACCCCACAATCAAACAATGACAACACATTAGTGTTTGATTGTAGGATTAGGGTGACGGCTAGGCTCAGGGTTAGGGCTAGGGTATTTTCTGAAGACTTAAATTACCAATCATAATCATGCCCCTAAACAAATGAAAGGCAGTAATCGATAGTGTCATTTTTACTTCAGGGTTGCGAATTCCATAGTAGAGACAAGCCGGGGACCACATCCAAACAGGAGTGTCAAAAAAACAGGACAAGCTGAAAATTAATGAAAAGCAAGAGAATGTAATAAAATTGGGATGATGGGAGGGGAAAAAAGTATCATAATATTTAATTTGTTTTCTCTGTTCAAATGGCTGGCGGACAAGGCCAGTTTCTCATTTCCATATAAGATTGAAAAATATTTACAAATTTGTCTACGCTGGATCTACATGAGCCTTGACACACTGGATGAATCTCACACTGTGCTGTAGTAATGACACGATAGTTCAGAGAAAGATTTAGCTCATTAAACTACACTGCCCAAAAGACCTTAACACAGGAAACTATAATGATATAAACATGATCCTAAACTATTTTTCAGTGATAAAGATCAGATATGAAAATTATTTTCATGACATTTACATAAAGCCTTGTCTAAGACTGAGGTGTTTTATTTAAATTTGATATGTCTACAGAAAACTAAACATCACAAAGGCAGTTGTTACCTTTGAATCAGGATTGTCAAATCGCACAACAGCAACATCATCTCTGACTTCAAGATTCATGTATTTGCCTGGAAATAAATTAAATGGATAAAAGCTGAGCATAATAAAATAACATCAATACTATACTTAAATTATTCACCTCATTTTGCCAACCTCATTGAAATACTGAAACAGTTGGACAACTTTTCTTTAGATGGTAGAAAAATGCAGAAAACTTGTTTTTTGTGCTTCATCATAAATCTACTACAAAATACTTGTAATACAGTGTTCTTAAATGACCAACAACGCTTAAATTAAATGGAAGTTGACCTAATTTTGGGCATATAAAAAAATAAAGTATCAGTTTATATTAGTTTAAAATGGAATGTTTCAAGTCACATCTTCTCACTTTCTCCACTGATTAGATTTAGTTTAGAAGAACCTGAGGCCAACATAACAAAAAACTTTGCTATGATACTTTTTTCTAATAACAAAATAACACATTACATATATAGATTAATTAAACTTTGTCTTAAATTAAGGAAAAAAAATTAATAAACTTTTGTCTCAAATAAAAACTTGTGTGTTGGAAAAATCTTTTTAAGAAAAATCAGAACTTCATCAATAAAATATTCATTTCACATTAATGATGAAAAGCTGCATAACCAAAAATATACACTTGACACTGAGTTCTGATTATATATATATATAGACAAATTCCTTTCACTTTACCAAGTTACCTTATCAGGAATTTTACTCACCATTCATAGCTGGCGATGCTGAAAACAGTCTGTTCCAAGTATCTGCAGTGGGTGGTGAATATGTGACGAGTGAGATAAAATTATTCAGCACAGCATGTCATTATAGATAATTCTTAGATAAAACCAAATCACTACAAATACTTCAACTATATCACTTCACTTAATCTATATTCAGAATGTGGTTGAGTTTAAGTCAGCTTTCTGAGTTGGCCACAAAGTGTCATAAAGGGTTATATTTTACTCTGAAAATACAGCAAGACTGTCTATGTCAATGTGACACATAAGAACAGTTTTGGGGTTGTGATGACTGAAATAATGAGTGTTCATGTTAATTACCCTGACTCTATCATGTTCTCAAGTACACGAGAATCCCAGTAAGACATTTGTGGGAAGACATTTTAATTATAGCTTGGAGCAACCCAACATTGCCCTGGGCTCAAAGTAAGGGTGTACTACAAAGTTGGTACACATGTAGTTTGAATGATAACAGGTTATGTACTATTATGCAAGGAAAATGTATCTTTTTTTATGTTCATTTTTTTTAGGTAGAGTTCTTGATTGTTTGTGTATGTGAGGGGGGGGGAAGGGGAGGTGTAGGTGTAGAGGGCGGGGGAGAGGGAGGAGGAAGCAGCATTGGTATGCTAACTTGTCTACTACCACAACACAGTGACTTGTTTTTTGATTTCTACAGCTACCTGAAAGCATCACAGTATAAACACACATCCTCCATGTCCTAAAATATGAGTGATAGGCCTGCCAATGTCCTTGTTTTGATTCAGGGAAGGAAACAATTGAAAGTTAATTCTTTTCAGATTACTTAACGTATGACACAATCGAAAGGGCCTGAAGGGGAAAATCAGTCCCATTAGTATTTTTACAATTTCATGTACATTTTCCAGTAATGTATCCAGGCATAACACAAAATTTGGCAATTTTATAAAAAATACAGCATTCTCTCAATTTTATTCTACGAAAAAGAAACAAAAACAGATGGATAGAGAGTCAGATGTACTACAATCCCACATCGAAGAGCAAAAAGAGACACAGAAGAAATGTCTAGAGAAATGAAGTTCAAGGGCAGGACTGGTGCAAAAAAATCTGATATTATTTCAAGACAATTAAATAAAGTGATACAATTCCAATTAATTTTAAAAGTTAAGCACAACAGTCACTTTGTTCCATAGCAGTTCAATAAAAATAACAACAACCTTTTGGTTGTATCTGTTTCATTCCATTTCTGATTTCAGCCTTCTAACAAAACTGCACACTATTAAACAGTTTTTTATTCGTTTTCATGAAAGGACAAGAAACTTTTTCATTATTAAAATAAAAAAATAGAATTTCCTTTGACTCTAACAGTTGGTTGGATAATGGCAATGCCAATACGCTGGATGAATTAGAAGGAGAGTCTGCTATGTGATGTCACACAATTGGGTTGTATGTTAGGTTCTGACAAAATGCGATCAAGAATTTGAAATGATGACAGAGAAAAATGTCTTTGCCTGTGGCTACTTGTCTCAGCTACTGACATATATTTCTATGCCAATTATTGTTTAAAAAACCATAAATAAGTCTTTTCCTCCCTGTAATGTCTATATAATTCACAATTTATGGGTACTTGTTCAGAATCGAGGTCCTGTCCTATTCACACAACAATTTAGGGATTTTGGGTGGTATTTGATAGTCAGTTTTATGGCATGATGAAACCTGGATCGGCAGTCATCTCGTTCCATGGTCCCCGTTCATCTCTATGACAGAAGTCACAACCCGAAAGTAGAAACGACACATATATCAACTACTGTCTTCCAATTATATATAAGTGTGATTCCAATTGCTAATTTCTTAGTTCTCCAACTTTAGCCCTAACCCTACAATCAAACACTATTGTGTTGTCGGTGTTTGTTTGTAGGATTAGGGTTAGAGTTAGGTTTAGGGCGAGAGTACATTCTAGACTCAAATTAATCATAATCACACCCCTATATAATTGGAACTTAATAATCGATATCTGCCATTTTCCACTTCAGGATTGTGATTTCCACTGTAGAGATGGACTGGGATCATGGAACGAGATGAGTGCCCCTGGATGAATATTTTATTTGCGTGAGTATCTTGCGATACCAGCAGATGTAAACATGGGACAACATCACGACTCTTAGCAAATGCCCATTTGTGTGTGAAGATGATCAAAGAACAATTTACCACTTCAGACAAAAATGTCATGAAAGCATGTGATGCAAAGAATCAGTTATTTCCTCTTCCATCGGGGTGCTTATTTTTTTTAAGTTAGGACCTGTGATCACAAAATTTTTTGGGGTGATTTGGCAGATTTACTCTGAAATGCTTAGATCTGACTGTTACTTAGACTGGGACGCAGTGACTCTGTGGTTTGGTATCTGCTTCAGGGTGAAAACAACTCACGTCGGTGAGGTTGTGGGTTCTGGCCGCCGCCAGGCTCGACTCGCGGGTCCTCCTATTGGGGGGTGGAAAGACACGAAGATTGAAAGACCTGCATTTTTCCAGTGATTCAATGGTCCCCTGGTTTCCTCTGCATAGGGACGCCTGTCATCTAGCCTTCTTGAATAAGGGCGAATATATTTCAGAGGTCCCGTGTGTACGTTACACATGTTAAACAACCCTTGGCAATTCAAAATCAATGAAAGAGTAGGCTGCTGTGCTGCTGTCTGGGCAAAATTTCCAAATTCCAAATTTCTTGCCACAAAAATTCTCAGCAAAAACAGGCAACTTCTAAAAACCTGAGATAATCTTACTTTCTTATGATTGAAAGGCTTAAAAGACAAAAAAAAAAAACTTTGACAACAATTGCAGATCTAGACACTCCCTTCTCACTGCGGTCCCGGTACAAATGGCATATATACTGCGATTATTGCCTTGGCGATATAGATATCGATTACTGTAAAATGAACTAGACCAACCCCTGGCCCTAATATGCTGGAACCCTCGGCTGTGCATACCGCCGAGGCAATAATCGCCCTATCGATATATGCCATTTTTATCGGGACTGCAGTGAGAAGGTAGTGCCCAGATCTAATCTAGACTACAACTAGAATCTAGATCTAGATTCTGATGTTAAAAGTGTTATCAAGCTCGAGGTACATTGCTGCAACTCTTTAGCTGGATAGTGACCTATTCTTAGCTCAAAACGCCCCTCATAATATATATTGGACTTTGAAATGATGTAAGAATGACCTTTACAGAATCCAAGAATGCTTTAATCTATGGCAATGTCAATGACCGATGGCCAGTGTCAGCAACCTCAACGAGTGGACTTGAGCAAGTTGGTCTCAAAAACGTCTTTAAAGAACACGTGGGCATGAATGACTGAAGAGATATTCTGAATGAAATAATTAGTTTTGGATCATTCATCGCAAAAATAAATAGTACGTACATCTTGAGCCCAATCCCAAGGCGGGTCGAAGTCCACTGGCAAATCCTAGCAGTCTGAAGCTCGCCATGTTGTGTATCTCGGGTATCGCCGGGCTGAACTTTGATCCTGAACAACTGTTGACCAAGGGAAAACACTACAGAAAAAGAAAAGAAATAAATCTGATTGTCTCTCTTGCTGAGAAACATGTACACAATGGCCCCACAATCCTGAGTTTCTACAAAGAGGACTATCACAAGCGGGTAAATGGGAAAAAAAAAGTAAAGGTGATGTGCTCATAAAGACAAAAGAATTTTCGCTCCAAATTTTCTAATTAATGCAGTGTGTTGTCAGGATATCCTCTTTATTTCTTCGTTTTTATTTTGAATCCGTTTCTCTCTCTTGTTTTTGAACAATAATAATAATAATAGAATACTGGTGCATTTGAGTATTGAACAGAATGGAATGCTAGCAAGTCATGTCATTGACCATCAGTGAAATGCGAAAGTAGTTTCGGCAAGAGAGCAAAACAAAACCAAAGCAGCACTCAATAATTATGAGGAAACATCATCATCCCAGCATTAGTAGATGGGTAGATGGATGGACGGATGATGGATGGCTGGCTGGCTGGCTGGCTGGCTGGATGGATGGATGGATGGATGGATGGATGCATGGGTGGGTGGGTGGGTGGATGGATGGATGGATGGATGGATGGATGGATGGATGGATGGATGGATGGATGGATGGA
>JBCEWB010945441.1:5106-15395 GCA_039654565.1 Peronia peronii
AAAACAGTGGTGCCCGTTTTTAAGTTTCTAGGCTTTTGTGAAAGGGTGAGAAGGTGAACTACGGGGGAGTCAGTCTTGTTCCCCACCCCCCCCCCCCCCCCCAAACCTGTGAGACTGAGTTATCCAGAGAGCAGTGGAAATACCCAGTTTCTTTTCAAGAACAGGCATTCTGTGATATTTTTTTCAACAGACAGAACACATGTAAATCACAAAGACAATTATTCCCCATTGCATATGCACATACTATTTTATATCTTAAGATAAATTTAAGAAAGGAACAATAACATACATTTTGGTGGTGAACTGGGATAATCATCTTTGAAAAGCATTCTCAGCATATACAAGCCTCCTTCCCAGGGTGTCTGAAAATGAAAATAGAACTTTCAATTTTCTTGCATAAAAACTTCTCTTTTCCATAGCCTAAAATTCTTTTGAGGAAGAAGAAATTTCACATTTAAAAATGGAGGAAAAAAAAAAAACAAAAACAGATCAAATAAAAATGTTCATAAAGTAAATCTGACATATTCAGTCAATTTCACATTGTTATGAAATAAATGATCATGAAGTCAGGAAATCAGTTTCTCTAAAATAGTGACAACATGACAGCTGACTTAAAAGAGAATAACAAATAAATACTTATAGGAGATAATCTAGGAACTACTATGAACTTCACCAATCTTAAAAATCGAGATAACCTCCACCACGAGGTTGAAAGACGTACATAGAATGTAACTAAATCTTAAAACAACAATAATATTAATATTTTATAATAATACTAATATTTATACTGAACTTACCGCCTTTTTCCCTGGTATTTTACATTCCCAGTTCAAGAGATTCAATGTGCCATCAGGATTTTTTGTTGGTTTTGCTACAAATCCCTGGAATGCATAAAATCAAAATGCGAAAGTAAATCAAGAATACCCCCAATTCATACAAAAATGAAGCACGATTCATGCAAAACTACCATTCACGCAAACCTGAAGTGAAAAATTCAGTCATTCTGAACAATTATGAGAGATCTGTTCCGGTATTTGTGGTACTGTCAACTACAATGTTCAGTGAGCTAATGAAAGAATTGTCCTGCATAATCCTGAAGCCTGTCTTAAAGCATATGATACTCTCTCCACACAAATTCTTCTAAATGCCACTATTGCAGAGAAATTTCCCATCTGACATAACAAAATGTCATTTTTTACAGGTTCCTGATTGTCAGAGATTAACTTATGGACTTGCTAGGATTACGGATCGGGCTGTGACAAGGATTTTCTCGACAGGTAGCCTCCCTTGAAACCCTAGTCCCATTTTGTTCCCTTCATCTTTTCCCAGAGCTGCCAACCTTCAGAAATTCAAATCAGTAGTTTTATCAGTAGTCTAGCTCAATTTTCGGTAGTCATCCGTTTGACCTGAAACAAAGCATTAATATAGAAAAATGCTTTTCACAATAAGGCTAAGCAGTCTGTATGCTGACATTCTATTATTATTCATTATTATTAATATAACTAAAGCAAAAGGAAATGCAATACTTGGCTACCTATTTGTGCTCTATGCAAAGCAAGCAGCAACATTCAGTTCTTAAAAAATGCCGATTTATTGCTGAGCAGCAACTCTTCAGTCTCTCAACCGATGCCTGCTGAAATCTGCACAGCTATATGATTCAGATCAACTTGCTCAGGAGATCCCTCAATAGTTCCCTAGATCTAGGGATCAACAGCTCAAACCTATCATCCCTACTACTATTACTGGATGTAGAACTAAAAGAGAGAAAAGCTAGATCTAGATCTAGCCACAGCCATCATTTGTATCATTTGTTTTTGCCGCAAGATCGCTTGACTAAGTATTGTCGGGTTGGAGGAACTGAGCGCAACGAACTTTGTGTTGTAAAATCTTAAACAAGCTGCCGAAAGACAGCCTGATCTGCCCCTCCCTCCCAACAACCATGTGCAGGATTATCATACTTCCGTTTTCGCATTCGTCGTGCTGGACTTGCATTGAAAGGCGGCTGCTGCCGGCTGACCAGCCAAAAATAAAGTAGGTGACGACCAGAAAGTCCGATTTCCAACAAAAGTCATAAGTATGAGATCTCTCATATGTGACTGGAAAATCTCGTTACAAAATTCATTGTATCGCAAGGGTGTGGACCGATTTTCATCAAACATAAACCAAAATAAATTGGGATTTCTCGTGTTTCCATTTTTAGCATCATATTTGACCACCGTAACTTGTGACGTTTACACGAAAGCATTAACGGGAAATGGGCTATCAGAGGGAGGAGGAATGAGGTGCGCCCGACGACTGTACTGACCATGAGATATGACCATTGATATTGCCATCAATTTCATCTAGTAGATCTAATAGCCTAAATAGTGCTGGTCAGCAGGTCTTCACAAACTTTTAATTCTTATCTAATCAACTTTCACACTTGACTGTCATGTCAGAAATCCGTACATTCAGTGATAACCGTACTTCCACAGCAGAGTTGAATTTTCCATTGAAACTACGGAAAACCTGCATCAGTTGGCAGCTCTGTTTTCCCCATCAAAGGAAGCAGATGTTACAAATTTAGTCTGATTTTGTATTACTTGTTGAAACCTTCAGACTTCCTTCATTTTGACACATCAAGCGAACTGCCCCTGAGATCCTGTGAATGTAATGTCTAGTGCCAATGATCACACACATTCCCAATGTATACAAAACACAAAAGTATTTCAAAACATAGTATACTGTCTGCATCACAACTATGAATAACCTGAGCCTAAAATGAATTCAAAACCTGTCCCTCAAACAAAGACAAAAATGAGCGTCTAGCAAAGCAACAGAAGCATCGCAATCAAAAGAAAAGTGCTGGGTCAAGCATACATAGCTCAGACTGTGAAAAATGTAAAAAAAAAAAATCAATATTTAGCACTGGACAATGAACTCCACAGTGTCAATGACTGTAAAGAAATTACAATTCTGAAAAAGAAAACCTAATAATAAGCACAAACTGCAGCACATAATTCTAATCTGTAGGAAGGATTTTCTTTCAAATCAGGCAAGTAGCAGAATTGGCAATGACCATGACAAAGTTTTTATATACAATGTATTTACATAGTAAAAATCAGATGGGAACGCACTCAGTCTGAGCAACTGACCATACACTGGGAGGGTCTGAAGTGTTTATGTCAAAGTGAAACAGCAGAAAGATATAGGCTTATATTTTTTATCAACATGATGCAATCATTTATTTTGTTGAATGCAATCATTCATATATAAATAAAAAAAGATAAATGAAACAGAACAGATAAATGTTTCTAATTAAATTAGAAAAGTATCTTACAAATGGATGGTCTTTCCTCCATGCTTTCCTCTCTTCTCCAAGCCTTCCTAAAGCAATTCCTGACATTGTAATTTAATCTCTGTAACCTGTGGGCATGAAAGAAAATAGATTAAAAAAGTTTTTGAAAGAAAAAAAGAAAGCAGTTGTCGATAACCTAGGGTATGAAAGCAAAACAAAGAAATGAAATAAGAATGTTTAACTTGTTCTATAACAAACAGTCGAGCATGGAAAACTCATATTTCTTGAGGACCAAATGCTTAATTGTGAGATTTTTCCTATGTTTAGAGATGAATGCTGGCCCCATAAACTGATACGTAACACTTGTATTGTAACTATGCGATATTCAGTACCTGTTAATTACAGGAAGAAGAAACTGCACGATGAATGAATTGTGCCATTTTGTGGACACTGTCCTAGGACAGTCTCAGAGTTAGACCATTTTAGCTTTGAGAAGGATATCAGAACTTTCTGAGTCAGAAAAGCATACAAATTTTAAAAAAAAATTATTTATCAACAGATTTTCTTCTTCTTCTTTCTTTTTTTTTCTGTTTACTTGTGTTGCTGCTGGCTTTCTAATTCTGCAATTGGCTTTCATGTAAAGATGAAATGAAAAATTCATTTGTGATATCTAATACAACAAAGTAAAATGACAAATTCAGGCTTTGATTTAACTGGTTCTAAAAAAAAATGTAATGTAGATGTCAAATTCCATTCATTATCTATATGAGCATAAACAGTTTTTTAATGAAATGACAACAAACAGCCCTGCACTCGTAGATTTGTTTCCCCTTTCCATAGTATGATTATGATATGAATGGCTCATCCAGTCATTTTCACTCTGCACTAAGAAAGATCGAGTGCCGCTATGGCTATGTGGTTTGGCGTCTGCTCCATGGCGAAAACAATTCACGTCGGTGAAGTTGTAAGTTCGACTCACGGGTCCTCCCACGGGGGGGATGGAAGGACACGAAGACTGAAAACCTGCATTTTTTCAATGACTTAATGGTTCCCTGGCTTCCTCTGCGGTAGGGAAGCCCAACATCTAGCCTTCTCAGACAGGACAAACATATTTCGGAAGGCCTATGTATATGTCATGCACTTTAAAGAATGTTTGGGCACTCCCATGGTTTTGTGGTCCCAGTCTGTTTCTACTATGGAAGTCACAAAAATGGGACATATCGATTACTGCATGATTATGCTTGCTAATTTAAGTCTGTGAATGTACTCGAATACCAAATATTAATTTTATAATATATAATTATCATACCGCTACCTTGGCCCTTGCATGAAGATCCAGCTTTGGCTCTCATTTTAATTATGTTTACACTTACAAACTCCTCCTACAAACACACAATGATCCTATTCCATACCTGCCAACATTGCCAAAATAAAATTCTGTAGTTTGGGCCAAAATATTGCCACAAAATCTGTAGGTGAGATAAAAAATCTGTAGGTCACATATTCTAACGTCATCCCTCAATTTAATCCCCAAAACGCAAAAGGACATGCATCTCTATTAACACAGGGTCTAAGATATCTTAATCTTAGCTATCACAAAAAAAAAAGTATGCGTAATAGCCATTTCATAGACAGAAAATAGCCTGTGAGTGAGACACCCTCTGTCAAAAGTGCTGGCAGGGACATTCGAATAGAATGATAGGTCGGTCAAATTTCATACCAAAATTTTGTCAGAATCGCCGAGACTCGATCTTTCCACCCCTCTTACATAAAGTAAGCAGACATGACCAGCAAGACTAACATGATGATGCATGTTACGGGCAGACTGTCATCTTCTGTCCAATGATGTATGCGTAAAGACATGTATTCGTAAGCTAAGCAGGCCGTCGGCATCCGTCCAGACTTTCGAGTGAAAGATCCCAGGACGAACTGACATCGTTTAGATCGTGGTCCACAACAAGAAGACTGAATGTGAAAACGGGCGGGATGGGACGTCACGGTTAATCAAAGATTTAAGCTCAAAAGGGAACTATACGAGCGATCGTGGGCCAAGCAATGATCGGATCATGAATAATGGGTGCATGTGAACGACCATTTAGCATGAGGGCAGGACGGGCGGGGTGTAACACATAATACTACATGTCCAGACTAGGCTACATCATGTACTGTTGGCCTACAGACACAGGGCTTGGCAACAGCGACAGGGAGGACCACTGACCATAGCTACAAATGGGAGAACGCAGTTTTCTTGCTGGACTATGAGTGAAAACTATACTCCGGCGGCATTCAGAATGATGCCAAAGCATGAAATGCGGAAAAACTAATGTAAAATGTCTGAATTCGTCCAAATGCGGGAATTTATATTCACGGCGCAGGAAGACGGGATACTGAGTTGAAATGCGGGATGATCGCCTAGAGCACCCTCTACGGGACCGGAAGCTTGCAACGAGCATTATCATCTTTACACTAACCGCGGTAACAATGGAGGGTTAGGCCTAGCAGACAGCTGATTACAGATTTCTTTTTTTAAAAAAAAATATTATTATTATTTTTTTAATTGGGAGGAAGGGAAAGTCGGTAGCTCGCAACGCAAATTCTGTAGATCAGTAGTTCAAGCAAAAAGTCTGTCGACTATCGACTTTTTCTGTAGGGTTGGCAGGTATGCTATTCCATTATCCTTTTTTTTCTATTCTTTTATAATATACCCTACCCTACCTTAGACCTACCCTACCATGAAGTAAACAGCACAACACCAATAAATAATCAGCAAAAAAAGTTATTTTGTCATTTGAAACACTCAGATATAACGCCAACACAGTCATAATGATATTGACAGTAATAAATCTACATCATTTTCTCTGTGCAAATAGACTTGTATCAGCAATCATAACCATGTCCCTATGTAACTGGAATGCAGTAATCGATATGTGCCATTTTTGTAACTTCTGTAGTAGACCAGACCGGGACCACTTTAACCAGGGGAGTGCCGTGTTAAAAATCAATGAAGAGGACAGAGTGCCGTTTTTTTTTTGTCTGGGCAAAATTTCCAAATTCCAGGTTTTCACCCATAAAAATTCTCACCAAAAAAAGTAGCTACTTAAAGCCGAGGTAATCCTACTTTCTTAGGGATAAAATCTAGATCTAGATTATATCATACATTCAATTCAGTGAATCAGAGAAGTTGAATAGGGTTACTTTGCAGGCACAGAATGAAAGGTTTCTGAGCATTTCTACTGGTCAAAATCGTTTGTAATTAATACAGTGGAACTTCGCTCATGGCTTAACATGATCTCCAGTTTTACACACTCTCTTCATGAAGTCTGGTTTTAACCACTCTTTAGACATACTAATTTATTTTTGGTAACATGCTTAGGTTTATGTGGTCAACCTGCATAGCAAGCTTGGTTCATTTGGAAGGCTGTCAGTTGTCCGCACTTAGTGCTAGCCACGTGCTATGTAAACAGCAAATTCTGCTTTCTTGCACTCTGCACTGTTGCTGCCAGTACTAAGCCTAGTGTTGACCCATCCTTCTCACCCTCTTTCTTATCCCAGCACGGACATCTAGTCAGCGTGATCTCATGCTCATAATGTTATGTTAGCCTAGGCCTCGCTTGACGCGCAGCGTCATAGATCTACACACCACACTACAATGCACCACTGACCAATATTTCAATTTTTATCACCATGCATCATGCACTATCATTTATCCTATCTCACCCCACACGACTCGCTTATCAAGTTTTCAAAACTGTTCAAATCTAATGGAAAGGAAAAAAAAGCTCTTAATAATCAAGCTTAATAGTATTAACAAAGACACTATACTGACATTAGTGATAAGACCGCACTCTAGGCCAATTTTGGGTTTATTATAACATGCAGCGCGCCTGAGCGTCGAGAATGTACTGTCTGCAAACAACAATGGCAGACATGAGGAAACCAAGAAGAGGAGGGCACTGGTGTGCATGACGTTTTTTTCATTTTCCCAAAAAGATCAGAAAGATGTGTTAGAGCACAAATTGATCCAGACGTTGAATACAAAATGAGAAATCCAAACGGCGCAGCACCCACTTTTTAATGACGTGAAGAAGACTGTGTACATGCTAGGAGGGAGTGTAGCTGTGCATGCATTTTTTAGTGATGCGAAGAAGGGTGTGTCCGGTCTTATCTGTATAGTGTGACACGCACTGATTACACAAATTTAAGATTCATGGCATGTCATTTTTTTTTTGTTTTCCCACAGAGATCCAGAAAGATGTGTTAGAGCACAAATTGATCCAGACCTTGAATACAAAATTAGCAACGCAAGCAGTGCAGCATCATTTTTTAATGACGTGAAGAGACTGTGTACATGCCAGGAGGGGGCACGGCTGTGCATGCGTTTTTTTAGTATGTGAAGAAGGGAGTGTCTGGTCTTATCTGTATAGTGCCACTGGTACATTGACTCTTCTAATAAGTACAGTATAATAAATGTATGCTCTGTGTTATTTTAAATGTATTCCTTTATCTAAGCCTTTTTTTCCGTGTTTCCGAAAATCAGCAAAGGTTTGGACGAGATAAATGGTTGATCCCTGATACATGACCTTTCGAGTTTGGTCCTAAGGGTGGACGTGTTATCAGGGTTCCACTGTACATGACACAGATCTTGGCATTACCTTCTCACTGAGGTCCCGGTACAAATAGCATATATATAATTGAGACTGCGATTATTGCCTCGCCAATATGCACAGCCGAGGGTCCCAGCAGATTTGGGCCAGGGATTGGTCTGGTTTATTGTACAGTAATTGATATGTATATCGCCGAGGCAATAAGCGCAGTATCGATATAGGCTATGCCATTTGGACTGGGACCGCAGTGAGAAGGTAGTGCCTAGATCTTGATCTAGACTAGATTTAATGTAGTGACTTGATCTAGATCTACTAGTCTAGATCTAGTCTAGTGTGGATTCAGGGCCTACAATTTTGCCATTTTGGTCTATTCCAGACCTAGATCTTATCTAGACTCTAGATCTAGACCTAGACTCTAGATCTCATGAGTCTGTAATTGGCCGAAACAATTGAAAAGGAACTGTGTATCTCTGTGTATAAAAGCTGAATATTTTAAACAATAACCAACTTTATCCTACCTCACTACTCGATGAGTAATAGACTAGGCGCTGCTTTGGTCCTCTTATCAGGAAACGGTAGGGTACATGATTGCACTTCCTGTTGCCAGAATTTAGGAAGAGAAAAATGCCAAATATTCCATTTAGTTTGTCAAAATTTCAGAAATCTAACTGGAAAAGGAGGACAGTAATTTACTTATCATCGTCAATAAAAAATGCTGAAATTTTACTTTAATGTCATTTTTTATAGCTTACCACCTATCAGCCTGACCAACAAGTACGTTAAGTGATATTTACCATTTCGGCCAGCTGGTAGCCTGATACACGGTACCAAGAAGTTTCGTACTGAAAGTTTCTCCCACAGTAATATTAGTAATGAGAAAAAGAACAACCACTAGATCTAAACATTGCTGATATTTATTTTTCTTTATCAAATTTTGGCATTCTATATATGCGCCTCTATAACCACAAAGTAAAATACTTTCGTTTGTTGTGACAGATTCTGGTATTTTTAAAAAATTATTTTTTATTCCAACTAATAATATGACTGGTACTTTGATGTGAAACCAAAGAGTTTGTGTGAAAAAGGAATAGATTCATTGCAATCAATGTGCAAGTCTTAAAATTTGTCAAATGCTGATGTCCAGACATTGAGTACTTTGAGGTGATTTGAAAGAATAATCAGCTAGAGTCTTGGCCAAAGATGAATGACCTTTTTTTTTCATTCATTTGGTTTTGTTTGAAAAGAGTTCCTTGATCTATGTTTGTTGTATCGATACCGCCCAAATGACGTATTGTGTTTGACAACAATGGCAGCCTCCACGAATTCAGATGTTTTAGTAAAGTTTTTGAACGAACATTTTGACGATAACAGACGATCTTTGAGAAACGTTGAAGCCTTGCAACAAGAATTTGAAAGCAAAATAGGTTCTCTGGAAAGTAAAGTAAGTTGAGTTGCTGTGTCTAATGTTTGTCCATACTTTTCCAGATCTTTACTAGATCTAGATCTATAATATATATAGATCTAAAGCCTAGATCTAGACTAGATCTAAACTATATAGAAGTCTAGATCTAGCTCTATATAGTAAGGTAATAGGAATATCTAGAATCGAGATCTAAATTTTAGATCTAACAGAGACCAAGATTATAAAGAGAGCTTTTTATAAGGGCCCTTTGAGAAATTTACAATAATTTACACACACAAAAAATCCAGTCTCTTGCCCAGCTCCTAACCCAATCCAATGGAGAATTAATCTAGATCTGTAGTATATTCTTTTTTCTTCCCACTCTTCATTTTATAATAGGTCTAGAGACGTGAGTTTCAGTTCATTGGCCAGAGAGGTAAATTCTGGATTTTGGTGTTCATGAAGGCCAATGTGCTAGTCATACAAATCTGTTCAGAGAGATTCAATTTGCTCATTGTATGCTCATAATGATGAGTGCAATTAATTTTACTTAGGCCTATTGTGAGCAGAATACACAAAAAGTCTTCATAAATCATGTTCTGTTATATTTTTTTGTGTGATTAACTCAATTCCTACCACTACCAGGCCCTTTTCCATGATTAAACCATGCCATCTTGAGTGCCCATTTATTTCATCAAGTGCGTTTTCAATAAGGTAGGCCTACTGTATTGAATATCAAAATGCAGATATTTGAATAAGGATTGCATGTTTGTAGACATAAAATAGATGTATGTGGTGGAAAGAAAGAAGTATACTCAAAACTAGCATAGAAGATAATATCGACAGCTCACGAAATAAAAATAAATAAAATTCCAACTTACCAGCTAATATTTCAGCATTGAGTAATCCATTAGAATTACAGCAGAACAAAAATGTTGAACAGCCACACACAAAATATGCCTCAAAACAAACATGGGCAACAACATACGTACAAATTCATAACATG
>JBCEWB010945552.1:0-15395 GCA_039654565.1 Peronia peronii
TGGATGGATGGATGGATGGATGGGTGGGTGGGTGGGTGGATGGATGGATGGATGGATGGATGGATGGATGGATGGATAGATGGATACACACAGAGCGGACAGACTGGCAAGAGCAGACAGACACCTTCAAACAATAAAAGTCATATGGATGTGGATGGATAGATGGATTGTCATAGTAACGAAAACGGTATACGGCGGAATAGATATAAAGATAGATGGGCAAATGTGTGGAGAATTGGGCAATGGATTGACAAACAAATGTGTGGATGGCAAATATGAGCGAAAAGCGTTAAATAAGATAGCATGGGTAACTGTTGGACAAATCGTCCAGGTATTACAGTATTACTATACACAAACAAGCCTCGACCTCGAACCAGAGGTGACGAAGCATAGCACATGGGCTAGCATTCTCTGGAATTACATGTCATACTGCGTATCGCAGTCGGGTGCCAGGAAATAGGCCTTAGCCAATCATTGTTATTACTTTGGGACGGATGGATGGATGGATGGATGGATGGATGATTGCCCTATCAACTATCTATATTTAATATCTGTGTATCCAAACTAGAAGTGAGCAAACATACTGTCGAACAATAACTTCTGACCTTGACATACATTGCCAGCATGCACTGGATTTATATGTCATAGTCAATTGCATGTTTGCTCTACCGAGCTGGATGCCAAATCATAGTCATGCCCTAAGCCCCACAATCTACGACCTTGTTATCCTCAAGCTGTATTTCGCCTCTGTTCTGTCTTCCAGTACGGCCTTAGCTATCTGTCTGAGTCGATGAAAGCCAGAAACGTGATGCTGGTAGGCTAATGGGAGTTTGTGCCTGGATGAATGATGTTTGCAATGATTAAACCGAAAGATTTGAAATGACGTATGTGACTGGATTAAAAGGTCTAAGAATAATAATCGGGTGGCATTTGTATGATGAATAACGTTGAAGATGATGTGAAGCGTTCGTTTTGATCGGATTGCTAAGATTGATTGTAATAAATGTGAAAAAGAGCAACAGGTAAACAAACAAACAGATAAACAGACAGATAGACAGACAGACAGGCAGATAGACAGAAGTAGGATAGATCAAAACATAAGTTAGAGCATTGTGTGAAAGGACACCAAAATGATAATCAAATCAACCAGGAGATGTATAAATTTGTGGTGATCAAAGCTGAGAGTTGTAGAGGACAGGAACAAAAGATGGACATTGAGAGAAAAAAAGTAAGCCAAGTCCAGTTTGAGTGACAGATGGCCAATGCGGAGAAGAAAGAACAATAAATCTCAACGTTAACGGAAGAATGGATGGGAGGAAAGGGCGGATGGAGGGAGTCAGTGGTCATTAAGAAGACGGACGTGAGTTTGAAGTGGGGCTTTGGCTGCCCTGTGCTCACACCCAGTCACACTTGAGCGGACTTCCAACCAGCTGCTCACACTTCAAGCTAGGCCGTACCAAGCCGGTACCATAGGGGGCCATGGTACTATAGCCCCCCCCCTCCCTCCCTCCCCACACACACACAGGGATTAGTACGACCTTAACTTGGGGGGAAGACTGGGCGGGTGTGGTCTTTGGGGAAAGAAATCGGAGAACAAACGAACAGATGACTCATATGCATTACAGTAAAAAGAAATGCTGAAATAAAAGTATATTATATAGTGGGAAGCAGGGGAATGAAAATAGAATGAAAGTAAATACACTGAAAGTTCTGTAAAACTTTGATTAGAGTAGAAAGGAGTAAGAGTAGGGCTGAGAACAAGGAACAGAACGATAGGCAGGATCTAGGGCAACCGATAGCATTAAAGAGCCTGCACATAACACAAATTATCATAAAAACGTTTCATTTCTTATAAACACCCCGATTCCGATTGTGGACAGGCTGACTCACAGAACTGCCACCACGATGGTACAATAAATTTACTTTGTCATTAATCGGAAGCCAGAATAGTGAAAGTACAATGAAAGACCATAATTTTATAGCAGAGTAAAGAGAAGTGGGACAAACTTGAGGCAAGAAAGAACAAAGACAGAAGGGTAGAAGTAGTGGACACTAACAGAAAGCAAAGAAAGACAAGGTATATAATTTCCATCACAGGCAAATTCTCCATTCCTAATAACTATAACTAGGCCTGATGGTCTTGTATAGATAAGCTGTTTCATAATCCAAAACAGTGCCGCAGTTCTAGATCTACATGATGAACGCAACGTTAGGGGAAGGGGTGGAGAAAAGGGCCCTTGTATTTGACCTAAAATTGGCTTGTTAGCGGAGTGGACATCAAACTGGGCGCGTCTGAAGCAGGAAAGGAGAAAATCAAACGGACAATAATTTATTACTTCTCTCGGGTACAATAAATCTTTGCACAATTGATTCCGGCCTAGTTCGGTTAAGACGGGAGCCCGGTGTGTGTGTGTGTGAGGGGGGGGGGGGGGGAGGAGAGTTTGGAAGAAAGAGCGCTGGAAGGACCGCATTCTTCAATGATCATTTCGAGATATTTCATGAAACTGACATAGACAGCTAAGGCTGCTGTTTGTATGTTAATCCGATTGAAAGGTTATGGATCGTATTCATTCATATATGTGGGTTTCCTATGTGCAAATCAGATTCCAATTCTTCGTTCTCTTGAAGGCTGGCTTTAAATAGAGTCAAGCACAGTCGGGAAGTGTTTCGATTGACATAGTCTAGCTTACTGCTCACCCGCACAAGTTTTATGCTGGGGTTACTTTCTTTTGTAAATGAGGCGATATTCTTCCCTGTAAGAATTACTCACCACGACTTTCAAGTATGCCTCCTTGCGAGAGCCAGTCTCCCCCCCCCCCCCCCCCCGACCCCTCCTCCACCCCAGCCATTTTCTTTACCTCTGAAGAAACATGTTGATGCTCTCACTTTCAGCTCCGCAGACAAAGAACAACCCGACCTACTTTTCCTGTCCATCTCGGGGCAATAGGCTGACCCTAGTGGAGAACTCACAATGCCAGAAAGGCCAATGTTCCTTATCCGGGACCTTCCTCTTAATTCAGGCCAACCTAGAGACCACTGGTGCTCACTCCGATTGCCACAGAGATAATGGATTGGAAACCAGCGTCAGAAAAGTCAGGTCCATCTGACGCGTAGAAAAGATAACAACCAGAGAATGTTATTTATTCAAGTGATGAAGTGTAAGGTTTTCCACCTGACATCAGAACCAGCTTGGATTTACGAAAGAATAAGAAAGCAAATATTTTATCACTAACAGTTATCCATACACAAGTCTGAGAGCGGGGATAGCAAACACAGGAACAAAAACAAAGACAAAAAGCAGTGATGTGTTCTTTATTTGATTGTTTGTTCCAACTTACAGTGTATTTCATGTTTAAATTGCTGCCGTGCAATATATTGTTTGTCTGTGACATCCCAATGTCTCCTGCTGCAAACAGGTTTATGTCATCAAGGAGGTTTGAACATGATTTTAGATAACTGAACCTATAAGTAGATCCGACATGTGTGTATGCATTGAGTGGTCTGATGCGATTAATGAAACTCTACAACCGTTCGTGGAATGACAGACCTTAAGATGCTTCGTTTCTGCATTCCTTTTTAACGTGCTCATTTTTCGGCGCTGACTACATTTCAGATAGCATGAGAATAAAGACCTAAACTTCATATGCTCCCTTCCTGTTTAAGAATCTACAGAGATAAAAATCATTATGAAATGCATGATCGACAAAAGACACTTTACCACTGCTTTTTTTTTCCTTTTAGCCCTTTCGTGTCATCATATCGTAGCTGGATATTTGAATGAGATCTTTAGGTTGCATCAATTTGATCCGAGCACAAGACATGAATTCCTAACGCGTTTTCAGTCTCTGTGTCCATAGATCCGGAAAATCGACACATTATGATCGGCCCGGAAAGGTCCCAAAATTTGATGGGTGTCAGGGGATTGTAAGAGACATATTTGTTGACATAGCAGATGACGTCACTGCCGGGTGGGAGATGCCCTCTTGACCTTGTTTTCTTTGGCCGAAGGCGAGTCGAGCCCAAGTGAGTAGAGAAAAATAACGTCACGTCTGTGAAGTCAGATCGATGCCGGAGGGATGTTTAGATAATCATAGTACTGGCGAAGAGGATGAAAAGTGTGAGATATAAATAGACCTATACATCTTTCTTACACCATTTGCTGCACGGCCCCGGAAACCACAAAGAAATATCACTTTCTGTCTGGCATACATTCGACCTTCTCTTTTCGTGCGTTATGTATAAATTGGAAGACATATTGTTATGAAAAATGGAAAAACAACAACAACAACAACAATAACAACAAAATCAGATTTTCTCAAGGCTCTGTTAGAGACATGACACTGTTCTTGCTGAAAATTTCTAGAACTACTGTGCAACATAAGCAGAAAGTCCACGAGTATTCTATTACATTAATGATATGCCTGCTGCATTTCTGAGAACCTAGTGTTAATTCTGGTCTCAATCATCTTTGACATGTTAACTGCTGACTAAGATCGATGTAGAATAGATTAGTTTCAAAATAAGATGATTAGACACGAACAGGGAAAGGGTCAATTTTTTCCCTGCCTGTAGTAAAACAGCGCTATTCTTGTATGTTACCGATTATAGTCACAGGATTTAGAAAACCTGAGATGGTTTAACTGTCTGTCATTTTTGAGAACTGCCATTTATTTGTTTGGTGGCTGATATTTATTGTCTGATGTCTACGGACAATAATGCAATGTCAATACAAAGCTGAGTTCATTTGTTCAGATAGGTTCTCTTATACTGAAATTAAACGATAACATCGTACCTACTGCTGTTTGTCAGTGGATGACCGCTATGAGAGGCAGGCAAGAAGATGAGGGTAAGCAACTAATGAGCTGGGCGAGATCCAGCCAAGCTGTGTATAGCCCCAGGCCAATAGCCCTTGTCAAGCTTCACACATTGCTGTTGAGCCAGTACAGACACGCCCCAAACTTCTCATTGGCCTGGGCCGATAGATAAATTATTTTCACACCCCGACCCATTTCCTCAACTCGAAAAAAATTGCTTTCATTTAATAGATTTCAATCTGATACGGAGCTCTAAATGTGACCTAATTTCCCTAGGTTATCACCGATCTCTGCTCACTATATAATCTAGGTCACGTTCTACCAACTGACTACAGGATGGGTTTGGTCAACTGCGATGCTATGTACAAAGAACTTAGAGCCAGTCATACTGCCCCCATTTCCATGTTTCTTTCGTTCCACATAGCATGGCATGGCATCAGGTGGTGACACAGTTACACACCAGTTTCAATTCAGCCGTGATGTATCTTCATTAAAACTCAGTTAGTTCTCGAGTCAGGCTGATCGTCGATATTATCGGATATTCCAGACAGTTAACCCCTGAACACCTCAGAGCTGGCAAATTTCTATAGTTTCCTCCATCAAATAACATTCTGTAACCGGATATAATATGAAAAAGAGAAATAGAGAAAGAGAGAGGGAGGGAGAGAGAGAGAGAGTGAGTGAGAGAGAGAGAGAAATGTGAATAAAGCAATGTATCTTGAGATTCGGTTCTTCAGGCTGCATCAGCGTTATTCATTTTCTTCTCAGATGCTATACGAAGTGTATGCGTGTTGTTGTTGGTGGTGCTGTTTCTTCATCTACACAGTCACTGAAAGATATATTTTCCCATCCCTTAAATGTTCGAATCTAGGCAGATTTTTTGGCAGTGGTGGAATTATCTCCATTTTCTTCTTCTTACGAAATGAACTGTTATTATGACTGCGGACGTTTGCTGATCAAAAAATACATTCTGTGGAGCTTCACTCGAACTGTAATTTCATTCTATTTCGTCTTATAACCTCCTGTGGGTGGTTATCTCGTTCGAACTGTAATCCTCCTGAGGGTGCCATTTTATTACTGCTAGCTGGACATAACACTTATCATGGTGATCAGAAGGGCGTGTACTGATTAACCTCTCATGGGATTTTTTTTTCCTGTGCGCAGAGAACGAGTATAATATACAATAAATATGCAACTGGGTCAAGCTACCGTATATTATTATCATTCTGTTACGGATTCTTTTGGGATAGAGCAGGAAATCTGATTTTACATGCAGTGTTGAATATATATATAAAAAATGTGACAATTGTAGTCAAACATCATCAAAGCCTCACTTTTGGCAAAACAACAACAAAAATTATATTATGGCGAGGGCATTACTGAGTTTCCTTTTGACGACAAATAAAACGTATCTTATCTTATCTCATTTAATCTTGTCTTATCTTATTTTATCTCATATCATTTGTTTCATTCAAATCGTTACAGCATTGTTATAACTAGCAGTCTGACACGATATCGTTATTATTGATTTTATGATACCCCGATAGCTTTCCTAACCCAGATATTGGATGCCGTACAGATAGACTACGATCATAGAGAGCCAGGCCGGGATTGCGTGACTGAGGAGGGGGAGCTCCTTCAATTTGGGGATATTACATCGATTTTCTATGATACCGGGAGGAATCCTGGCGGCAACGTTCTGGAATTTCCTTTCTGTAGCCTTAACTCAGCTATCTTGCTGGCTTGCAAAACTGGCACTGCACAGTGTACTGTGCATTGTTAGCGCAATATTATAACGAAAATATGCAAATAAAAAAAAAAAGCGTTTATTTTGCATGGAAATAACTTCTTTATCTCAGTTAATTGCATGGCGAGACACCAGGCTCTGAATCGCCGGTCACATTAGTGGGTAGTGGAAGCTTGCCTGTCTCTGACGGCTGTAAAGTCAGCCCTCTTCAGTAGATTGGCCTGAACGTTTTCGCTTTAACCTGTATATTAAGAGAATGCCCGATCACGTGTCTGACAAAAATAATGTCAGTAGGTTACAAATGGCTGTAGGCTGAACATTGTTAAACACGATGTTCCCCCTTCCTCCATACAACGCTCACCCTATTTTGTAACGATTCCTCGCAAAACGCTGCTCACTAGGTCATGTTTTCTTACTAAATCAGTTGAGACTGAAAGCTTTTAAATTCACAACAACCTCTGCGGGAAACAAAGCAGCCTAGCCCGGACTTCCGAGCACGTTTAACCTCTATTAATTCGTCCCGTGGAAAGTTCTTTCAGGGCCAGATTCCCGGTCCAACTGTGGAACCACTCGGCCGAATTCTGTCCTCTTTGTTTGGCCAGAGGCTTCAGGCGACAGGAATGTCAGAATACTCCACACATCTTTGGATCAGTGCCAAGACCGTGTTTCCTGGTTAAGAACCAGGAACGGGTTAAAGGTTTGGGATAGGGGTGAGAAGGAGACGTTTTCCTTACATATTTATGACTTAAGATCGTTTATATACATGCTGTTTGAGAAAGGTTTCTTTGATCTATCTATGTATGCCGAATGTTTATTTATATGATAGTTACTGTGGAAAAAACTGCTATTTATTCGTTGTTGTTCCTTGGTATTTTATTTTTAATAGTTTCTATGTTCAGTTTAGCTTTGTTCAGCGCATTAATAAGAATAACAAAGACCTAATCTTAGAATTTACCGCTCATAGTCGCATTGAGAGCCGTATAGATTTGGCTGGTCTCTTTGCTTCATGACAATGACTTATTTCCGTCTCATCGATTTTTCAATATCCTCCAACCTTTCCATGTCATTTCGGGACAACCCACAATGACTCATCGCACATACATATGGATGAAAATTGTTTCTGGGAGAGACAGGAAAGTTTTCAAATTGAGCTATCGATTCATCAGTCAGAGTCAAGATTCTGAGGCCAATGTATTGATGCAGCAGTCAAATAATGCTACGTACGGGTGCCACTACTGAGCATTAGTTTATTGGCTTGGTTTGGTTCAAATTTTAATTTAAAGCTGTATCACCGCGATCACGGCTACTTCGAGCTAAACACTGTCGAAATTAGTTTCCAGTACGGCTCACAGTCATAGCCAATCAAGACAGCAGAAGGTGACGCCTCTCCTGATTGGGCCGTAGCATCTGATTAGTGAGAACCAGCGTCATTGATTGGTCCTATCCAGAGGTTAAGGGACCGAACTACATGAAGAAAAGGTCTGACATGTATTTTACGCGACTTGTCATGATTTTATAGAATGTTATCTATGGCTTCATAACTTCTGACTTTTTGTCTTCGATTCCTCAGTGGGATCTACCTTTCTTGTGCATCTACTTCATTAAGCCGCTTATTCATTATGCCGCTTTTTTATTGTTTCCGTCTCTTTGCATCACAGCTTCCTTTATGCCGTACTTTTCCATACAACTTTATCGCTGCTCTTGTCATTTTCCATTCGAGTATGTCACTGGATGTTCAGTGATATTTTGTGTATCAGCGTTCAGGTGAAGCCTGTGATACCGCAATAGTCATCTTCTATCATTCCACCCTACAGTAATATAGCCGATCTGATCAAGGACTTGTTTACCATTTTTTGCTTCTGAAGTGCTTTTTTTTTCGTACAACACCCAATGAAAGAAATCTATTTATGTGGCATTTGGGACATAAAGTGTCAATTCTTGAACATTAGCCCATTTTTTTTCTCCCATTTGTGTACTTTTAACAACAGCTGTTGCTTATCACAGTGTGTCAGTTTTGTGTCGTCTTATGAACAATGGCTTCCTGTTTATGTATAATTATATATTGAGAGAGAGAGAGAGAGAGAGAGAGATGAACAACTGATATACTTGTTATAGTTCTATTTTTCTCCACTCGTGTTCATGATCAAAGATGGCTATCTCCACATGTAGCGTGAGTGATAAACAATATGGGTGGAACTGGGTTACTAAATGTCAATATTGAAACCTTGATATTCCAACAGCTTCAAGGAACATTAGGATTCATGACATTGACGGGTGAGAGCAGGAACTGAAATGAATATGACCTTTTGTAGTGCCAGGGCTTATTTCTCGTGCATTCCAAGCCATTTCCTGTCCATCCGCCTAGCATCATAATCTGTCTGAGAGGCCTTGCATTAGGCCATTAAGATCTTAACATTCCAGCTGATAAAAAACTTCATCAGAAAATAACCACGACATTTAGAGATAAGGGAAACGTTTTCATTAGAGAATGCTGCACCCGCAAATGTTTCCCTGCTAAATCTGCTGACCTTGGCAACAGACCGTCTGCCAAGAAATGCTCAATATGAAAAACGTTCTAACAATTATGAACAACCGTAGGATTTCCATGCTTGTCAAGATTTCTATCGGAATTCTGCTGGTCGATCAATACTCAGCTCACTTGAGCTAGGGTTTGAAAATTGCATGTTTCCGTAGTTGTCAGTGTAAGAAATATTAAATATGAACTTTAAAATGTAGCTAAAAAAATACCACAGAAGAATGTGTGAAAAGCTCTGCATATTTTGACTTTTCCAGTGAACAAGAATAGATGTCACTGTCCTTGAAAACGTAATAGAAAACGCTAATTGTCCACTGCAACACAAAGCGGCTGTAATATTTAACTTTAATACACCTTGTTTAGAATATTTATATGCGATTCAAAGGTCTAATAATCATTCTATTGAAATGATTACAATCAGTGTAACAATTTCTTCCTTGACTTTCTCTTCTTCTTAGTCTTCTTCGTCTCCTTTTTACTTGATCATTTCTCGTGATTTTCTCTCTTTGTTTGTTTGTTTCTTTTTTTTTTTATCTGTATTCTTATAATATCACAATATTACGAATCACCTGTTATATTATCGATCTATTTATTTCAAGCTTATTCAGACGTCAGCATTTCTAGACAGATGTAAACACGCCAGGTGTCTGAAACAGAGACGCATAAGCCGCTCTCCGCCATAGTTAATCGCTTTTACTACCCGGATTTTGGCCATGTCTTTCCCACTCACGAGATTGCCGAAGTTGGAAAGATGCAGGGGTCCAGAATAGCCCAGTCTGTCTCTCACACTTGGAAATCGGATTGTATTTTGTTCCTGTCTCCGGCGATACTAAACTTGTCCCATGTAACAAAGGCTGCAGGGGACTAGAGGAGGCGGCACGTCCAGCAAAGTCATAATGAGATATCATCCAAAATGGCCATTTTTCACAGATCAAATACTTTCTGTAAAAGTCTTAAAGTCTTTTCAACATGGTGCCGATAAATAAAGAGATAAATAAAGAGACCAAGTAGATGACGCAAGATAATATGGTATTTTTATTTTTTTTCCCCAGATACGCGTATTTTCCTTCCATACCGATATTTTATTATGGGCACCGAAATACCGAACATTATATTATTATATTCATGAGAGGGCTATTAAAAAAAAGAACATTTTCTTTAATGGTTTCTATCAATGTCGGTTTATGATTTGTTATTAATATGGATGTCTAAAATGTAGAACACAAAGAAGGCCACGAAATGATCGTGAATCGTCCATGGATGAACTCAATAACCTATGTTTATTACCCATTCTGTTAATTGTTCATGTTTATTGGTCGGTCTCCTTTAGAGTCACAAATGTCCACGAATTATATAGTACTTAATTGATTTGGCTCATACCTTCATCGGTCGCAGCTGTGTATTGTACGACAGCCCGGGTGTCTTTGGAGAAGTGTCAGAGGGCAACAAGTTTAAGAGACATCACGCATGCGATCGAGCGGGGTCCCCGCAAAGCCAAGCATGTGAGACTCAAGGACTGATGACATTATAAATAGTTAATGTGTGTTCACACGTGACACAGCCCTCCACCGGTGCCTGACCCGCTCCCTGAGGGTGCACTACAGACAAACATCCGGCGCTAAGAAACTTGCAGCTATCAATAAATGATGAGTCCTGATTGATGTGAGCACAAATTCGGGAAAAGCTCGTGCATATAGTGGAGTAAGATCTGGTAGGTGAGTGAAGGAAAGAATATCTTGAATTCTTCCATAGCCAAGGTATCCGAGCGTTCATGAATGCCGTGG
Source organism: Peronia peronii (assembly GCA_039654565.1). Classification (NCBI taxonomy): domain Eukaryota; kingdom Metazoa; phylum Mollusca; class Gastropoda; order Systellommatophora; family Onchidiidae; genus Peronia; species Peronia peronii. The sequence goes on from JBCEWB010945552.1 coordinate 10,882, forward strand.
AGCGGTAAGCCAGGACATGCTTTTCAATGATCTGGACAATACGTAGCTGTTTTATTAATGTTTTAAGATATTTGGATAATTAGAATGGGATGTAGTTTGTCATCCAAGCATTTCACTATGTTTTTTTTTTTTTAATCCAGATTTACAGTTTGGATATTTATTCAACGTTAGACTAATGTACATCGTAGTCACACGCCGTATTTTGCACCAGTTGAATTCAGAGAGTGAGTTCCCAGCTCCTTCCTAAATAGATTCAGATAAAAGAAGAAGAAGGTGTACATATTGGTGGTTTGTTGGGGGATGGAGGGGGGGGGGGGGTAGATATTAATATAGATATACATTTGACGTTACTCTGGACTTGATTATCATCCATTGAGAAATCACTTATATTCCTCGTCAATAGTAATGCAGTATCGACACATCATGCATAGAAAGGCAAGCAATTATTTTTGCTGAAAAATGTGTTAACAAAAACAGCTGCAAGACAGCCACGCCGAGTGTGTGAGTACGAGAGATGATACTGCCACTGCCACTGAGACAAACATCAACAGCTGGTGGCAGAGCGCTGTGTGTGTGTGTGTGTGTGTGAGAGAGAGAGAGAGAGAGAGAGAGAGAAACAGATATATAGACAGATTGACAAACAGACAGGCAGGCTGGCAGGCAGATAGACAGATAGACAAACACACAGACAGACCGTCATACAAATAGGCAGACAGATAGAGAAAATGGCAAAGGGACAGACAGAAAGAGAAAGGAACATTTCATGCACAATTCAAAAATCGTTAAAGACTCGAAGGGAAAAAAAAGGCTGCAAAGAAAGCCTTTTGAAGGTTAAACATGGCCAGTTCTTTAGTCTTAAGCACAAGGCAGACAGAAAAGCCATATTTGCTGTAAATGTGCCAGACAGAAAAGAACAAAAGAAAAAAGAACTGTGCAAAATCCCAAAATCAAGCTTATGAAAATGGCGACGGAACTTGGAATGGCGGGAGGCGGCTGGGAAAATTGAAAAAGGGGAGACAAGAGAGGTCAGAAGAAGTGGGAGAAGGTGGATTGGAAATAACAGAGGGAGGGGGGGGGCGAGAGCCACCAGGGAGAGAGGGGAGGGGGGGGAGGGGGAGATAGTGATAGAGATGCTCAGGCGAACGTGGCCTTATTGTGTTGGATGTGCGAGCCCAGCATGGCCAAAGTGTCTGCCCATGACCAAAATATGAGCCATTGGGCAGACAATGCATATTTGATGTGAGTTTGCGAGAAGACGAGAAAGAGAAGGAAAAAGATAGCGAGAGGGAGGGAAGAAAGAGATTAAGATAGAAGGAGAATGTTAAAGAGAATATGAGAAGCAAGGCGAAAGAGAGGCCTTGACCAGAAGCAGAGATGAGAGGAGACACAGAAAGAAAAAAAAATGAGAGAAAAACATGCAGAGAGAAAGACGAAGAAAGAGAATGAAAGAGAGGGGAAGGAAAAGGGTTCATTCATCGACAGGCAAACAGATAACAGAGAAGTAGAGCGAGAAAGGAGATCAAAAACCCGAAAATCGTTTGGAGAAAATGGAAGCCACATCAATATGAGTTTAAAGATTAAGATTTGGAGTTTGAACTAATGGACACTTTTCAGTTCATATTCAGGATCTCAGCATTCTTAGCTAAATTATTGTTGTTTTTTCTAAGTACTGGGCCTGTAGATATACATCCATGAAGACAACTTTAGTCTTTTTTTTTCTTCCTGCAGTTTTTTTCCCATTCACTCTATCAATGCTCTGGATCTAACCATTCATGTAGTATGTTATTATAGTCATTTTGCCATGTTTTTTCTTTTTTTCTTTCTTTCTTTTTTTTCTCTCTTTCTCTCTCTCTCCCTCTTAGTCTGACTCTCCAATAACATTCTATTTTCATGTCCGCTTTTATCCCTTTCAAGTCGATCTTTCTTCATCCAACAGTCCTATGAACATTTACTGTCCATGTACTTGTCAGAGCCCGGGATGAATTAACAACTGTTAATGATACAAAACGTAAGGTCAACAATTTTATACTGAAATAAGAGCGTTGACAACACCAGCGTCACCGTTGTTGCTGACAGCTACTTCAAAGCAATCACAAATTTGTAACTGTAGCATATTTTAAAATACCTGGCTAAAAAGCAGTAAATCAGAACCCAGATACTACAAGGCTGTAGGAAGTAATGAAAAAAACATAATTTAAGAAAACTATTAATTGTAACAACCATAACTTTATATATGTTACTCTTATAGTCCCTAGATGTTTGGGGCATTGTTATGGTTCTGCCATTTGTTAAAATCATTAATTTGTTCTGTAACAGTTAAAACCATATACTCATCTTGCAACTAAAAGTGTCGTTTATCGATGTGACAACAGCCTGGCTTAGATGTTTCAAATATATTTACAAATTTTCAGTAAATGTTTAAAGGGTCAATGGATTAAAGTAACCATAGCTAAATAATATGCAAATTGTAATAGAAATTACTGATTTCTATGCTAATATACTAGAAGCTAGTACAAGTCTTTTTTTTTTTTTTTTTTGTCTTTTTTTTTTACAAACACAGTATTGATTTCTCTGCAGAGGAAAACTATGAAAACGACAGCTTGAAAACAAACAAAACGAAACAAAAACAAAACAACAACAACAAAACAACAGCAAAACGCAATAAAATCAATAATAGACAAGTCAAAAATGACAGCATGAATGGCAACAATGCAAGATATTAATGGCAGAAAGAACATGAACAGGGACAGTAAATGGCAATCATCTCTTGTACTATAAATTATAACAGCCACAAAACACATCTGTCGACCGTCTTCCTGCCAGCCCACCTGGACGTAGAGTTTGTTGTTTCCGGCGCCCAAGTTAAATCAGTAATTATCTTACTTAACCTTCCAAGTGTTCCAAATATGATACACAGGTACTTTTCATTTCAAAGGCTAATCTATAACATTAGTGCGTCTGCCTGAAGAAATAATCTTAAGCAACGATTTGAAAAAATAAACAAGAAAGAAATTATAAATCTAGCATGTTTATAAATACATTTTATTCTGTTAGCCATGGCGTTCATAGTTTGGACTCAAACACTGTATGTCTCTTTGGCCATACAATTTAAATATCAATATTGTTCCTGAAATTTCATGTTTTCGCCGAGCAAAACACCATAGCCCAACTGAATAATAATTGTAGATAATTCTTTGAAAAATTCTCGTTATGGTCTTAATGGTAGTCAAAGAGTTAAATCAGATATACCGTAAAATGCAAAGGAAGAGGAAAGAGAAGAAATGACACAATGCTGCACTGATGTTTGTTACAGATGGTTTTACTGCCAAGTCATATAATTATATAAGGACAAAACAAAAATAATAATAGAAAGATAGTTGCATCAAAAACGTAGAGAATATAACTAGTATATTAACATCAATTTATGATATGGTGATGGCCTAGGGTGATGTGTTGATGGCACTATAGCCAGTAGTTTAGATCAGGAAGGGATGTTAGTGGGATGGGTGGTGCAGTGATGAAGATGCTGGTGCTCAAGCAGTTGTAAAAGTGTTCAGGGTAAGAGGAGAAGACTGGGATTCCGATTAAAGGTTTAGATTCTCCCATATTACCTGGAAAGAACGAACCAGTACTGTGTGAACGGATAGACAGATGGCTGGATGGATGGATGGATGGATGGTGTGTGTGTATTGATGGATGGATAGATGGTTGGTTGGTTGGTTGGTTGGTTGATTGGTTGGTTGTTTGGTTGGTTGTTTGGTTGGTTGGTTGGTTGGTTGGTTGGTTGGTTGGTTGGTTGGTTGGTTGGTTGGATCTACGACGGACTGACGGATAAATTATCACATGAACAGTAGATGAACTCAATGATGGGCTACACGTACATAGCCAAATGCCCGTTACATCGCTGAATTATTATATTATATACATGCAACAAAAATAGCCTAGTGTTAATTGAGCTTAGCTGTAGACTAGTTTGTGTGGGTGCCTAAAAGTCATCTTTACAAGCCTATTTGTACGACATCGTTGATAATGCTCATTACTTGTGGTGACGCGAACAGCTCTTTACCTTAATTAGACACAGGCTAATGCAAACAAAACTCATCAGGTCCACAGAACTAGACAAGCACTGGACCTAGGCTGTGAGAACAGGACGTCGCATCGGCTTCATTGTATTATCACGTCAGAAGGTCCTTGACATGGGCGATGCTGTGTTATTTTTGGATAAGGAATCATCCAGCTATACCTAACATCCGTCGACAGTCCTACCCAACCCCCCACACACACATTCATATACTCATACAGATGTTTATCCATCCATCCATCTATCCATCCATCCATCCATTCATCCACCCAACCATCCATTCATCCGTCCATTTATCTATGTCTATCCACCCATCCTGTTCATTCATCGGTCCGTCCGTTACATATATATAAACATATATTATACATACATACATACATACATACATACATACATACATACATACATACATACATACATACATACATACATA
>JBCEWB010945663.1:0-15395 GCA_039654565.1 Peronia peronii
GCTGAGAACGTTTATGAGTGTCTTCTTTGGGTCTGTCGGGGTAATAATAGATTGTAAAGCGCTTAGAGCCTATACTGTACGGAGATAAGCGCTATATAAATGTTCTCTATTATTGTTATTATTTATTCTTTTAACAAAAATAATAAACAAACATAGGCTGGAATAAGTTAGGAAAGACTGGAAAGAAGGAAGTGGAAGTGGGGATTGGAGGAAGAGGGTGGAGGTAATCCTTCCTTCTTTCCCATCGTGTGACCGTGTGACTTTGGGCATTCACAGTTGACGTTGCGGCTTCCCGAGGTCTTTCGTGACCATCTGATGCTGACATCTGCCCACTCTTTAATGATGCAAGTTCCCCTCTACATGTAGTTCTAAAATTGCCCTTGTGATCTTTGTCATCTCACTGGTCCTTGCACTTGCTGGAATGGTTTCGCTAGACGAGAGCTTCTTCCGGCGTGATCATCGATATGTGTGGGGAAGGGGGAGGAGGATGGGTGTAAGGAGAGGGGGAAAGATTTTGGGAAGGGACGGGGGTGGTGTCCAGTTGTGCCTAAAGATGTTAGAAAAGTTTGCCCCCTACCTTCTTCACGATATTTAGATCCTGATAAAAATACTCTCTCTTGCCGATGGCTCTATATTCGAGTCGAAGTTATCCCCAATGGCAATAATCCTACTTTGCCATGAAGAAGATCCTTCCTTACTTCGGGTTTTTGTTGCAGTTGTATTACAATCGAAGGCAAGCGAAGGATGCGTACAAGAATGCCAGAGCATTCTCCTTGGCGCATGAATTGGTTATGACTATATGAACATAGTGTCGATTATCACAAAAGGTCCAGGGAGATAGCCAACATTCTGGAAGTATACATTATCTTTCTTCTTTTTTTTTCTCTTTCCTGTATTCCTGATCCCTATATTTTTCGTTCGTTCTTTCTTCTTTTCTCTCTCTCTCTTTCTTTTTTTTAAAAATAAAATAGGAGACCCCCATACATTTCATACCGGCCATTAAATAAGCCACTAAAGAACTATATTTCGAACGATTATACCAGCAATTATGGTGTCGTGAAGCCCTATGTTCATTTGACTAAGGAGTCAACTTAGTCTATACATATCTGCATACGTCTCGATGATTTGATATCAACTGTATTCCATAAAATTTTGATACGATCCTACTAATTTTACATCTTTGTATTACGAAACTTACAAACAAAATGAGGGAACAGCATGATTTTGTGGTAACTTAACATACAGATGGATCTCGCTTAAATTCTTTAACTTCCTGCCTGTTCTGTGACTTAAACCCACCAGCGTATACTTATGAAGAAAAAAAAAAAAAAGGATATACAGCAGCATCATAATCTGCCTAATTAAGGTAAAGAAATTCTTTACAAAGAAAAGGAGGATGACAATATTCTGCAGTGAACCCAGAAATTGAGAGGATCTGAAATACATTCGTATTTCAGACGGTATCTGTAGGTAAACTTCACAAACTGTCTCTTCAGCCATTGGGCAAAGTAGCCTATTAATTGTTGTCTGCCTCGCTCCATCACTATCGCATTTCGACCCTTTAGTAACACCAGTGTCAGCATATTATCGCTTATCGCGGGTCAAATTCTTGTCACATTCCGTTACGTTGGCAGACACTCAACAATAAACTGGATACATCTGACTCACTGTTGGCAAACTTATCTGCATGCCATGCTCGACAGTAAATAGGAACGCAAGCCAAATTCGGAAGTCGCCGCTGCCAACTGATAATACATAGATTGCTGATACAAAAAGATGTAAGAATATGCATCATCTTCGATCGCCTTGTGGTAGAACCGTCGGACGCGGGATCAGAGTTTCTAGGTTCGAATTCTAAATGTTCCTGACATTTTGTCAATGGAAAAGACAATTCATACATACCCGTACATATATTTCCTGACTTCTACTCGGGTTAAAATGCGTATACAGAAACGGTTATTGTTGAACTGATAAGAATTTCAGCGCGTAACAGGCAAGCGCCTAGATATACTTCCCAGAAAGCAGAGAACGAAAAACAAATCTCAGTTGGGCCTGTCAGGATAACACAATATACATGTAATAGATTATAAAGCGCGTAGAGCGGTATTGTATGGGAATCAATGTTATACAAATGCAATCCATTATTTAAAAAAAAAAATTTTTATCATTATTTGTGTGTGTGTTGGGATTTAAGGGCGCATCAGCACGATTTCGGTTATACTGCGTCTACTTATTATTTAAGCCGTGCCAAAGTTGTTGGCCTGAAGTGTTTGTTCTGATATAATAAGTGTTTCAAACGGCTCTCTATGAGCTGCGCAATGAGATGATGCCTCTTGTATCTTGCTCGAATAGCTCATATTATATCGCCCTTCAACAGAATGCGCAATAAAAAGTGGAACAGAGATGTCCGATACAGAAGCAGAATAAAAAAAAAAAAGAGAGCTGAATCTCACAGAGTACGAAACATGAATAAAACATTACACAGGACTGAGAGATAAAGAAAATACACTTCAGAATTGCTGTGTAGCAGTACTGTAATTTCACTGTGACATCAAAATCAAACCCTCCATATTTTTCATGGTATCGTATCAAAACGAATTTGTCAAGCTACCCAACCTTGATTTATTCATATATAATATAATGTTATTTTATTTATTTATTTGTTATTTATTTATTTATTTATTACCGTGTATGTCTACCACCACACATATATTTGAAACATACATACACAGACGAAGACACATGAACGAGACACACTAACAAATCAATACAAACTTGCGATAGCAGGAACTAAACATTCAATCAATTAATCGATCTATCTGTCTCATGGATTTTCATGCAGGTAGCACTCTGTTTTCCCTTTGCCCGTGTCTGAGGCAACGGAGTTCGTCTTGAACCACGATGAACCCAATGTTGCATTTTTGGTCTATGCCATAAACATAATATTGGTGTAGTTTACAAAATCTTTAGCATTTAATTCCTAGTACACATCTCAGATATAAATAACAGAACTCCTATTCCTGGCCTAACTGTTGAGGAAGGTATTAACCCTTTGAGTATCAAGCTCTGACACAGACACTCAATTGTCGATCTTTCGAAATCTGCAATACTTTCAGTCATCGCATGCCAGATTACGATAATTTTGTTGCTGCGATCTACGGCACCACTGAGAAGAACACACAGTAGTTCGTCCATATGACGTATATAGACTGCATAAATTTAACTTGTCAAAAGCTCCGCATAGATTGGGTTAACATGTCGTTAATGATGATACAGGGAAGAGGCCTGCGCTAGATCCACATTTGACGTTTTCCCCGTTTATCTTGGCCACTCTAGAAGGTTAATACCGCATATCGGACAGGAAATGAGAAGAGACGATGGGAGAGCCGAGCTGCGTGACAACGCACCCACATCGCAACAACACACAGGCTTTTGCTAGCGTTTCCAAAGTTACTGACGTCACAGCCCTTTCTCAGAATCTTCATTCCATATCAATCTCTCTATAAGGTTTATCAAAACAACAGCAACAACAACAACAACGACAACAACTTTAATGGGGATGATGATAGGTAAAACCTAACTGACAAGAGGCAGTTCCGGAAATCAGCTGTCACAGTGGGAATGAAATCGGGTGAGGCCAAAGAGTATTCAAGAACCGGGAGGCAAGGAACAGAGATGGGAAATCCAAGCAGCATCTCTCACACCATCTTCAAATGCCACCTCTTGGTTGGACATGTCTCCCACGCACTGGCACATTACAGCCGTGGAAGGAAATGCTCCTCATGCCTCAAGGGCACACTATCCTTGGTCATTTGTAGCCGAGAGAAGCAATCATCATCATAATCAATGGCCATCGCGTGTGTGTGTATTTGTGTTGTTTTTTGTGCCATTATTTTTAAAAATTAGTCTTGCAATACATGTACTATAAAAATAAAATTAAGTCGCAGAAACATGGACGAAGTTAAACACAACAGAGATTAAAAATAGCGACCTGGATGACAACGGTGCTAACTGGAACTGTTTGATTTGGGGAGCCCAGTGGCTCTGTGGTTTGGCGTCTGCTTCAGGCTCGACTCGCGTGTCCTCCCACTGAGGGATGGAAGGACACGAGAATCGAAAAACCTGCATTTTTTCAGTGACACAACGGTCCCCCGGCTTCCTCTGGGTAGGGAAGCCCTACGTCTCGCTTTCTCGGATAAGGGCAAATATATTAAGGAGGTCCCGTGTGTACATTACGCACGTTAATGAATCCTTGGCAGTTCAAAATCGATGGAAGAGTAGGCTGCGTGCCGCTGTCCGGGAAGAATTTCCAAATCCCAAATTTCTACCCACAAAAATTCTCAACAAAATCAGGCAGCTACTTAAAGTCGAGGTAATCCTACTATCTCGGGATTGAAAGGAAAACAAATGTCTGATAAACACTGTCAGAGACATCTCTCCTCTTCTCCCTCCTCCGGCCCCAACACCCACCTGCTCCCCCTCTCCCTCCTCCTGCATCTAATCACTCTTTCCCGCCTACTGACTCTTAAGATAACATTGATGGAGACTGGGAGGGAAGAGAAGATGAGACAGTGTGAGAATAAGAGAGAGAGGCGGAAAGAGAAAGAGCGAGAGAAATGGAGCTACCGAGGACAGGAGAGCTGAATGATTTTTAATTGTCTTGAGACAGCGAAAATGTCTTAGCACCATTTGCTTCCTTTTAGACTTAATTAATTTTTCAAGCCGAAGATCACGGGATCCGACCCTCAAATGACCCCATAGACAATTATCGACTCAGACTGAGTGTCCTTTCCACTCCTGGGATTCGCTCGACAACATGTGGGGCCCTTGCTCTTTGTAAGTCTCACCACTCGACAATAATGTCTCACGTTTCGAAGACCTTGCAGTATACGTGACCTGCTCATTGCCATTAAGTGTACGCAAGAATCCTCTTTCTTTCCATATCTTTCCAAGACCACAATTTTATTTGAGAAGTGGACATCCATATGGGACTGAGTGGATTTCTTGGGGGTTTTTGTTGTTGTTTTTTATTTTTACAAGCCAACCTTGTACTGCCTACTCCTTTACTGCCCTATAAAAAGAACAAAACCACATGTCATGTGAAAGAACATCAAAAGCCTAGTTTCATCGATATCAAAACACAGGCAATGAATAAAAGGAATAACAAGGACATTTAATTTTTTCTTCCAAAGGGGGAAAGGGGGCGGCGGTTCCAGTTTTTCAAAATCTGAATCTGATCATCTGGTAGTCTATCCACCTTTGCATTTCTTTTCCCTCATATAGGTGAGAGGATCTAGTAATCATGCTTGTGGTAGTGTGGCGACACGCAGTGAAATGTTTATCTCTTGAAAATGGAGGAAAACCGAGAATCAGAAAATACTGATCATTAATGATAAGACTAGTAAGACTAAAGATATAAATCTATATTTCGCTTGACTTCATAATTTTACGAATAAATACCTTGGTGCACAGTCACGTTAGAAAGTTGCATGTTCTCTACATGTGTTCCCATTGAATTTTCGCACTTTTTGTGTAGAATGGGATCCCGATTGCCACAGCATGAAAGGCAGATAGAGAGCTGGAATAGGAGGGAAAAGAGAGAGAGAGAGAGAGAGAGAGGGGGGGGGGGGATAATACATTTCCTTTACACATGTGGAAAATATCCATGTAATGACGCTGCAAGTTCCTGTTAACTATTATCACAACGCACCCATTTAAAAAAAAAAAAAAGAAAGTTTAGAAAGTTGTTCTGTACCACAGATATGAGATTGTGACACAGAGAGATCCAAACCATCTCTATCTATATGAACAGAAGCTGCTGGCCAAAGAACAAAGACCCTGTAGCCGGCTGTTCCGCATACGTGGCATGGTTATCACAAACAGTCATACATAGCATAATCTCTAAGATAAACCATTAAACTGATTTCGTGCGCCAAATACCGAGATGACAGGCACAACATGAAAAAAAAAAAGACATTACCAAAACTACCCCGATAAGACCTATACGTTATCAATGATCTTGTACATGTCACGAACATCTGTAAATACCAAAATACTAATATCTAATATATGATCGAATGTACTTTGCAGAACAGTTGAAACAATCGTTGGTTGGCTAGTTGACAATGAGAAAAAAAAAATGAGGTAACCGATAATGTCGGAGTAATTTCCACAGGTGCTAAAAATTTCTACCTATATAAACAAGACTATTCCTCCTCTTCCAAGCTCATATATACTGGTAAATGAAAAGCCAACATGATCCTAAACTTTAATATAATGCGTGTATATGTGTGTGTATGTGTGTTTGTCTGGGGAGGGAGACACTTTAGTCGATCGTATTCACCATTTTTCCAAGCATTCGCTCCTCAATAACAATATGCTTTTTTTTTCTTCTTCATAACAACTGGAAAAGGAAAAAAAAGGATTTGGAAGGGAAGGGAGCGGGGTAAAACATACACACAAACACACGAACTCAAATCTGGAGAGAGAACAAAACAAAGACTATAATTATTCTACCATTATTTCGCACACACCCTAAGATGAAACGGAAACCGCATCGGATCACCATTCCCAGTACAGGTTGTACTTCTCGAAATTTTCTCACCCTGCTACCAACACAATATTTTTTAATTTTGAATCTTGTTCGTACACGGAGTAAACAGTCTGGACAATAACATATACTAAAACCCTATATGTTTTTAATATATCTCTGTTTTTCTCACAGACTCATACAATTCTTCGTATTTCTGTCCGTCAATCCGTTTTTCTGCCCCCCCCCCCCTTTTTTTTCCCCTCTCTATTACACACACACATACAGAGACACACCTACACGCACATACAAAACTGCCCAATCACATCGCACTTGAAGACAGTGCTTCTTTCTAGATATAAATATAATGAATTATAAATTATATTTCTTCCTTTCTCTTCATCTGTCTGCTGCTCATCAACCATCCCCTCCCCTCCCCACGTTCATCCTCTCGTTCATTTTCTCTCTGTCAGGGAGTTAAGATCAACCTATGCCCAGCGCCAAACAAATACCCTGATTATAACAGACGGAACTTAATGCCTGGTAGCCATTTTTGGATTGCCCTTGGCGGCCATGCGGCAAGTAATACAATCCCCAGCTACCCCTCACATTTCATTAAGTGCTACTGCGTGACACATTCCCTCGCATATTCCATTTAGAACAGATTTTATGTCCGGTGTTTAATCCATTTATCTCGACTCGCACTTTACTCTACACTTGAGAAGGTTTAAAGTTCACTATGTCACTGGTTTCCCTTTGTTTTGAATACTGCCAAAGCTTCGAGAACCGTTCTCAAATATACTGTTTCCTTGTCCCAAAAGATGTATACAAATTACAAAGAAAAGAAGAAATTAATGTTTATCCCAAGAGATACAGTACAAAAAACGATCTACTCTATGAGACATGAATGTAATTGATTCAGTCAGTCACCTGGATCAAACATCAAACTCGGTAAGATACAGGAGTAATTACTCGACTCACACAGGCCACTTCCATCACATACATGTACTCAACTTGCAAAGAATAAAGTATCTGACTCACACACACAATTAACATATGACTCTGCAGGACATTATTTCAAAAGAAGCCAACTCAAAAGCTATACTTAACCCCGCACGTTACTCGTAAGATACCAGAGTAACTGACTCAGATGGCTCACATCATACACCACACATTCAACTCTGTAAGACATCAAAACAACTGACACCGACAGCTCACTTTCACCACCATCGAACTCTGTAAGACATCAAAATAACTGACTCCGACAGCTCACTTACACCACGCATTCAGCTCTGTAAGACGTCAAAGTAATTGACTCAGACAGCTCACTTATACCGCGCATCAAACTCTGTAAGACATCAGAATAACCAACTCAGAAAACTCACGTACACCACGCATCCAACTCCGTAAAACATGAGAGTAACTGACTCAGATAGCTCACTAAAACCACGCATCAAAATCTCGGAGACAACAAAGTAACTGACTCAGAAGACTCACTTCTATCATGCATTCAATTCTGTATGGGGAAAGTAACTGACTCAGATAGGTCGCATACACCTCCAATCCAAATCCATAAGACATAAAGGTAACTAATCCAGGCCAGTCATGTATCTCATAATCATAATGTATTACATCTCCCACTCCTATCCCGGCGTCAGTGCTCTCAAGCAGAGGGCTGTATCGATACAAACATGCATGAGCATTCCCTCGGTGTACTGAAACGCTTCCCTTCGGATCCAAGGAACGGCATTGATTGTTTTGCATGTGGCACATTTTTATCGCCAATGCCAGGGGAGACGCTAATCAACAAAGGCCAGTGGTGTAAACAAGACATCAAGCGTTGCCCTCCATGTCTCTCTGATTCCTGGCGGATCACTGCAACCTGTACTGGCATCAGATTTGTTGACGTGTGTGTATTTTAGTGTCATCGCTTCCCGCTAATATGAGGAGCTTATCGCTTTATCTCTCTGCGTGGATGCACACAATTGGAAGTAGAGATAGGGAGAGAAAGAAAGAAAGAAAGAGACAGGTGTCACAATGTTCGCTATCATACCAAAGGTATTGGGACAGTATAATCAAAGACACTTTACCGATCTGTATAGTGTCTTTGGTATAGTTTAATTTACAATTTTTACGTTGACATATCACATTATTCTATTTTGTTGTCTTGTAAGGTGGACCCTGTCAATGTCGGCTTACAATGCGGACATTACCAAATAAAAATTGTACGACAATTTTTGCCTTACTGATTCATCTGAGAAAGAGAAGGAAAAAAGACAGATAGGATCCAGGAGGATCTAAGGACATGGGTACAAAGAGGAGGCGGGAAGGCAGGGAGGGAAAATCAATAGAGCTGTGCTATTCTGAGCCTGTAATTGTAAGAAAGCAATTCTGCTGCGTTTTTCTTTTCTTTTTTTAAAGATAGTATGGCTATCTGAATTTGATTTTGTGAATATGCAAGCTGCGACGTTTACCGGTCGCTATTTAACCTTATCCTTTTCATTCTCAATGGGTAACAAACTGACTCTGTCGGCTGAAACCTACGATATGAAATCTAAGGTTTGATATGAGAGAAAACGTAGGCACTCAAACGTTTTTTTGGGTTGCCAGGCGAAAAGTTGGCCTTTTTTAAGTTAACTGATTTTGTATCACCTCTAACATGCTTTGGGGATTGGAAGGGCTTTGCTTTCATTGTTGTTTAGCAGGAGTGCTAGTTCTACTACTCGGCAAACAAAACATAATTATATATAGATCACTGTTTTCTTTTTTTAAATTAAAGCTGATGGTTCATTGATCATACAAATGTCATAAGATTGTCCTTGTGTTTCAAATTAAAAAAAAAATATGGCAAGTAGGAAAGCGGGACGTGTCCTTAACCCAATACCCTTACAATGTTTCGCTTGTAACTTTATCTGATTCTCCCGGCGCAGAACGACATGGATTGCCGGCCATGCCCTACATACATTGTCAACAGTGAAAGGGGTGAGAGGATCATGGGTCATTTTTTCTGCTCTAAAAAAGATGAAATGACGCGCATTTCCATTTTATCTGTAGAATGATTATATATATATATTTGTCGAATCATGATGCAGTAGAGTTGTCAGCGTTAAAACTTGAAATCTGCCAATAATCCTGCTCTTTTTCCGAGTTGTACGTATAAATTGTGGACACTGATAAATTCCGCCGAGTCAATCTTCCCCGACAATCAAACTTGCAGCTTCATCACAATAATTTATAAATGTATACAGATATGATGTGTCTACTAGGTATATTACAGTAAAGAGAACAAGCCTCTCGGTCTCAAAGTTAATGGGGCCTCCTTCATCAAAGATACAAAAAAGAAAAATGAAGGGAAAAAAACTATTTCAGTGTATGTTTGGTTGGTTCTAACTGCGATAGTTTTTATTCACACGCTCACATTAATGGCATTATTATCTTAGCACACATATGAATATTCTTTCTAACACCAGATATCCAGAATTATAGTACAAGCATACCTTGGGCCAAAGGACACATAGACAGCTATGCATTAACACCTAAATGGGCACATCCAAAACTGGAGCTGGATCAGGATGTTGATTAGAAACCCCACAATGCAGATCTGCATTTGTCTGCCCCATACAATTAGCTAAGCTTCTACATACTTTTACAGATATTTGTTTTTCTGCATTTGTTACACACATTTTTTACTTGACTTGAAAATTCATACCATGGAAAGGGAAGCGTCTGACACCTTTCTAGTTTGCTACAGCTATGAGTATAAATCTCCTTTTCCGTTGATACAGAATGAAATCTGATACCATTTGAACACTGCGACTCATCAAAAGTGAACATTACTAATCAATGCACACCGCCAGTTTGTCTTTATGAAGAATTCATTGTTACTTTGTTACAACATCGACTGGGAATGACAATATTCCTCATAGAACTGTCTTAATTAAATACTCCCTCTTCTGCTGTGGCAGCTCCCAAAAGATCCTAATTGTTAATATAGAAAACAGAATGATTATACTGTTCTACAAACTTGCTAAGTGATGGCCATTTCCAGTTCTTACTTAAAACATCAGCAAGTGACTCAGATGCAAAAGAGAGTATACAAACATGCCTGTGAAGAATTCATGAAAGTAATGGGTTCAATAGTAGATTTTCAACCTTTCAGAATGCAGTATAAAGCAAAGTAAGGCACCGAGCAAAGGCAAAGTAACGTTTAAAAAGGGTAAACTGACGAGGAGTGAGCTCTGGATACAAAATTACATTAGGATATTGAGTAATATTACAATATTAATAAATTATGCTTCATTCTGGTATAAGTTTACAAACTGGCACAGCAGCTACATTAGAAGAACTAAAAATATTGCACTGATTTTAGTTTTAAGAGTAATTGTTTTTCATACCACCATCAACACTGTGTGACCTCTCAATGGAAAAGACTTGATCATGGACTATGTAGAGAGAAACAAGGGATTATGAGTTACACTAACTATTCACAACATGCTAAGTTAAGAGATCTCCATGCAAATATAAGTAAATTTATAAAACTGAAACAGTCTAACCACATGCATTGCAATTCTGAATTCTCAAATCATATCAGTCAACCAAAAAAATAAAGGGAGTTACTACAGAAATACACAGTAAAAGATTATAAACAGAAGACATAAAAAATGCATTTCAAAGTTATGTGACCATCTTAATGCCTAGTAAAGTTAATTTTAGGGCGGTAGTTTAAAAGAATGACAGATAATATTTTTGTTTTGGTTTTCTATGACTCTTTTTAAAGGCACTATGATTATGTTTAATAATTTCCAGACATTTCTTATAAATTCATCCTCACTACTTTCCTATGATGATGAAAATGAATGTACTTTACTACTGCTGATAACAATCTTAACAAGTACTGAGTGGTGAAATAATAACATATATATATACATTCATAAAATGCACATGACATAGATCTACACAATTTAAAAAAAAAAAAAATCCAATATTACAACAAAAAAAAATCTCAGTTTCATTCCTCACGTTATGTAGCTTAATATGACTTTGTAGAATGATAACTACACTACTTTAAATTTAAACATTCCTAATTTTATCTTCTCAGGATAAGCCTACATAGATTACTTGACATTATAGTTATTAATAGTAATTACACTGGAATTTAAATCTTTGTCTGGACGAGTGAGAGAATGTTTCAAATAAAATACTGTATAGGCCCTATGCAATGAGACATTGAAACATGATCACAAGCTTTCAACTGTCCCTAACTCTCACATGGTGACTACAGGGGCAGGATTGAAATGAAAGGGTAACAACTATAACTATTCTCATTATTCTCATTCACATATTAAAGATCAGTTTGAAACTTTCAAAATTTGTTTCAAATACTTAGAAAATAGATCTAGATCTAGATCTAGTCCTTCTAGACATTTTGCATTTCATCTTCACTCTACGTAAAATAATTCAATGTAGTAAGATACTGACACATTCAAGTCAACAAAGAAAAAAAAATTATTAATAGTATTAATAATGCACATGAAATACATGCATACAATTTACAAATCAATTGTTTTATACATAGATAGATCTAGATTCTAAATCTAGATCCTAGATATCTAGATCTAGATTTTTATTTCAAAAAAAAAAAAAATCTATTCGATGCTAATATTAATCTGTGTCTTCACTTCACATTTCCCAAGATTCGAAGACGATTAGGCCCTGAAATCAGATTTGTTTAAGTTTTTATTTGGCCCCGATATAGCCACAGTGTCATATTCAAATAGATCTAGAGTCTAGTCTAGATCTAGATTTAAAACACTGATGTTTGGACCATCAAATTCAAATCACTTGTGTCGTGAAACTATTTAACTGTCTAGATCTTGATTTATCTCTCACCATACGGTAGCTATGAATTTTTCTACTGAAGAAAACAAAATTGATTAGTTTTCTGTATATTTGTAACTCACCACCATCAACTTCATTTTCGGCATCCTCCAAACCCTCCCCTGGAGTTTCTGGAATTGGACTTAATTCGTCGAAGTCAGAATCCGTGTCCGACTCGACATCATCGATCACTGAAAATGATCGCAAAAATTCCCTTGTTGTGTTCGAAGGAGCAGATGTCTCCCCTGACGCCATGACACAATTAATCCACAGTGAATTTATTCCATTCTACACTCAGAAATGAAGTAACACAAACTTGTAAGCTAATTAAAACACAGAGCAGGAAAAAGTTACTTCAACTTCGTCGCCATGTTTGCAAACAATGTCACGTGATCTCTGAGGCAAATGACCAAGAATAGGTAGGGCTATCCAGGATGCAAAGATGACAAATTCTCTCATAAAGAACTGATCATAGAGCATGGAGAAAAATAATTTCTGGTTTCATAAATACATTTCAAATATTTTCAGATCATTCCCTTATGTTATATTATATTTTTCAGGTCTGTATCTTTATCATTTTCAGAGAAATTTCAGTGAACACATCGATATCATGTATTTCTCCCGTTAACATTGACCGGAAGAAGCTTCCTAATTTTTTAAAATTCAAACTTCATACTTTTTAAGAACCTTAAATTTGTTGAGCCTAGAGACCACAGGAAAAATCAAACAATTTTCTAACTTTCCAAGAATACAACGAATTTTCAGGTAATACATTTTTATAGAATGCAAGAAATTCTGATGGAGTAATTTGTCAGAAATGTTAGAAAGGAAATCCTTAAAAGCTGTTTGACTTTCGGTCGTCGAAGAGTTGTAACTGACATGCCCAGGCTAGTAAAGTCTGTAAAGTTACCATGAACCAGCTGAGCAGGAAATTTGGATAGTTCTAGTTTCATAGGATTTAATTTATACTGGACAACTAACAGTGCTCCCCACTTTAAAAGGACACACTGTTTGAACACATTGTCATTATTTATTCTATATCTAAAGGTAGCTGAAATATTAATAAACGGCTGAGTTTGTAATTTTATGTGTCCATTTTATGAATCATTGAATGTGATGCCATAAATAGAGTAGAGTCAGGTAGGCCTAACTTTGCCAGGCAGGAAAATTCGCCACTTGTTCTGCCGATTCTAATTCCAGCTAGAATAATCAGTTCTACCTGCATTTGGACAAGTTCAAATGGCATTCTATTTATAGGTTAAGTGTTTTACTATGTGATTTTATAAACCATTCAAATTAATCAAGCGATGTGCAAAAACAATAGCATGTCCTGTGGTGACAACATTGGTACGACCCTGTGCTGCCCCTCTCTTTTCTTGCCTTTCCGGTTTCATGTTGACATTTTGCCTGGCTGGGCTTGTCATTGATTATCGTTATTTGTTGCAATATTGTGCAAATTTGCTTAGTAACAACTTTTATTATCTTGTTTGTTCATTAAGTAGAATTATTTGATGGTTTATATCATTGTGAGATTGTATTTTTAATTCAAAACTGTGTTTGTAAAATAATAGATCTAGTCATGGAAATTCGCCACTACTGTAGGGTCTATTACACGTCTATCAGGCCTGCGTACTCAGCACTTTACTGTATGGGAGCGAGTCTTGGATTACATATGCCGGCCAGGAGGAACGGCTCAACAGCTTCCACCTACGCTGCCTCAGACACCTCCTTCAGATCAAGTGATAAGACAAGGTGACAAATACAGAGATCCTTCAGCACGGCGGCATCCCAAGCCTATTTGTACTCCTTAGCTGGAAATGCCTCAAGTGGCTAGGCCACGTACGCTGCATGGACGACGGGCGCATCCCAAATGACATGTTGTATGGGGAGCTGCGCTAGGGTTCCCGCCCCACAGAATACTGCAGCTCCGGTTCAAGGATGTCTGCAAGCGGGACATGAAGGCAGCCAACATTGACCCCAACACCTGGGAATGCTCTGCTGACAACTGCCAGTTCTGGAGAGCCACTGTCAGTGAAGGAGTGAAGCGGACAGAAACCACCAGAAATTACCAGCTTGCAGACAAGAGGGCAAGGAGAAAGACAAGGGCAGCCTCTGTGGCAGTGTCAGTCCCCTTTATTTGCAAGAACTGTTCGTGAGACTGCCACTCTAGGATGGGGCTCCGCAGCCACTCTAGAAGATGCCATCCCCAATCCTAGCGCTACATTATCGTCTTTCGAGACAAACGGATGCGGCCGACGATGTAGGGGAAATTCGTCAGCTACAGTTTTGTAGACTCAAGGCTTCTCAATTCTACCTTCTACGGTAGAACTACTCTTTGTAACAATATGGATAAAACAAATAAACATATCTACAATTAATACACTCATGAGGATGTAGAAAAAACTATGGAAACTAAAAAATGGTCTAGCTTGTGCCGGGGCAGCAAGAAATTTTGTGTGTTTGGGGGTAGAGGAGGAGTGAAGCTAAATGTAATATGGGTTTAATTTCTTCCACTGACTTTTAAAAGAGATGATAAGAAGAAACTAAAAACAAACAAAAAGAATTCAAAAGAAAACAGTTAAACAAAGCTTTATCCAACCACGGCAAATTTCCCGCGATACTGGTGACGGATTTCCCCGAACTGTGGTGAAATTTCCCGATGAGTCAAAAATGTAAAAACATCGAAACTTCTATAATACGTCAGGAAAGTAGGGTGATTTGGCCGTATCTTCATTTTAATCAGTTGCTTAAATTAGCAGGTATTAATAAAAAGCCAACACATGCAGTTGAAGAGAGGGAGAGGTTGAGCATGTCAGCACTGCCTGTGGCAAACTTAGCTGAGTCTCCTCTATGTTACTCCTAGAAAAATCTTGCTGCTGGTGACATATGTCATCAGTTTGGAATCATCAAGGAATGAGCCATTTTGACCGTCACCCAAATTACTTCCCTTTGCCAAGTACAAGAGGTATAACACAAACATTGTAAAGAA
>JBCEWB010945774.1:0-15394 GCA_039654565.1 Peronia peronii
TGATTAGTTGCCGGTGGACAGTCGTCTTAATTTTAAGACATTTTTCGTAAAATGATAATGATGATGATGATGATGATAACAGAAATACCCTATTTATATTTTATATGTTTTTATTATTTGCCCCGATGAAGAGCCAAGCGGGCTCGAAAATTTGGCAGAGGATTAATATCAATATTAAGTTCTTTGTATGTTATTTGCTTTTTTTGAATTATTTGATTAGTTGCCGGTTGGACAGTCATGTTGTATTTTGTAAAATGATGATGATGATGATGATGATGATGATCGTGATGATGATCATGATGATGATGATTTTATTTCCTTTTTAAACAGCTTTGAAAAGCCTCTCCTATACAATAAACAAATCATTTTATTAATATTTCCTTTAGTGTACAGCAATACCCTATTTACATTTTATATGTTTTCATTATTGCCCCGACGAAGATTTGGCTAGCGATATTAGTTTATTGTATTAACTCAATTCAAAATTCTTCATATTCTTTTTCAACTTTTTTGGTGTATTAGTTGCCGATGGAGAGTTGTCTTAATTTAAAACATTTTTCGTAAAATGACGATGATGATGATGATGGTGATGAGGGCTGTGAATAATGAGTTGAGGGTGGTGTATGAACTTGAAATAATTTCTCAAAATACAAACCCTGTAGCCATGGCAGCTGCAGATTGAGTGAGAGAAATTAAATGGAATAAAAAGAAAAGCGGTTTTGTGGTCATGAAATTAATTCCTTATGCAATTATATTTAACTTTTCGCCATGCTGAGTGTGTCCTCTGACAGACTTATGCTTACGGGAGTTGAATGATGTTATATTTTGAGAGTGGCAGAGTTTGCGCCAGTCTTTCTATCATGAATGCTGGGGAATAAGAATATGTTTATTATCCGTTGTAATTAAGTATATTGGGCATTCCTTGAACCTTTTTTTTATTACATGCACGTGTTTAGTTTATTACAAAGAATGTGACACAAAGCGTTCTAGTGTCACATTTTATAGAAAATAATAGACTTGTTTATCAGTATTAATGTTCTATCTGTATCAAATGTGTTTCAGAATTTACTGTATGGTGGCCAAGTATGCACCTCTGCCAGTCCTTTTCCAAACTGTGTTCACTCTCCAAGATGTTAAGGATGGTGTTCATAATTGTTATTGGTATGACATCGACTACCACAAGGTATGTAACGTCACAGCGGTAGGTCGTCCTAGATAGGCCATCATCAGCACCTGTTGAGCGATTCTTTCAAAGTGCAAGAAGACAAACGATCCTTAAAGCAAGAAAGCCCCAACCAGCCAGATTAACAGCTTCCTATGAGATACCTTCAACCAGATTCTAGCCATGAATGAAAATCATTTAATATCGACAAGAAAAGAGAAAGAATAGCTCCGGAAAGTAAAATAATGAAACGATTTCTCCACCTTACTGGTGTAGATACAAAAGGACACAAGCAAGTCTTAAAACTTTGCAACGTTTCCGAAGTCATCAGTTCCATAAAAAAGGATGCTGAGTCAAAAATGAAAGTTTCAGAAAATGAGAAAAAAATTGTATTGAGTACAAATGCAACTCTAGGTTTCCTCTCCCTGCCCTCTCTCTTTCTCTCCCCCTCTCTCTCTCTCTCTCCCTCCCCCATCTCTTTCTCTCTTTCTCTCTCTCCCTCTCTTACTGACTATCTTAGCCACTTTCAGTGATGAAAGTGATGGCATAGGTAGATTCTTTCCCTTCATGACTCAAGATGCTCAATGTAATAACTCCTTCTCATCTCATACAGTTCAGGACGTGAACAGGATGAAAAATCAAAATAAACTGACCGTTTCCACAAACATAAAATGTAAATATCCACTTGCTTTGTGAGGATTTGTGACTTTAGATTCTGTTGTGATTTGTTATCCCGAACACTAGACTATTTTAACACATGCAGCAGATTCTAGTTATTAGCTGTCGGCCTGTGCATCTATGTCTAATATTGTCGCAGTGAGTTTATTTTTATCACGCATGAAATTGATTCTTAAAATATTAATGGTTATATAATTTGCAAAATACACTTTTTGCAAAATATATCTGGTGTAACAGATATTTTGCGAAGACCTTCATTTTTTGCTCCGTGCAAGTCAATGCTGTTCGCCTTCCCCTCCATTTCAGCTGGAATTTATTGTGGAGGACTTCGCTCGCGATCCCTTTTTCGTTTGGGATCTAAACACAATGTTGGAGCTGGACCCCCTGATACCTGTTCTCCCTCCTTCCGTCATTGCTAACATCTCAGTCAATGATCTCATGGAATACTGGCCAAGGAAACATTCAGAATTTTCCATGTCTGCAGTAAGTAGATCAAGTGG
This sequence comes from Peronia peronii, assembly GCA_039654565.1. Taxonomy (NCBI): domain Eukaryota; kingdom Metazoa; phylum Mollusca; class Gastropoda; order Systellommatophora; family Onchidiidae; genus Peronia; species Peronia peronii. The sequence goes on from JBCEWB010945774.1 coordinate 2,341, forward strand.
TTTGTCTGTCTGTCTGCATAATATTCTTATAGTTGCGAAAACAATCAAGGATGGCGGTCTTTGATAATTGACTCTTGCGTTTCAAGACGTGGGAATCTTTAAGTCCAAGTAAATTTATCTGCCTGAATTTCGACCGTACACACGGACAGGACCGTAACGAGATATCATTGATTTCGAAGTGTTTGACTGGAATATGACATTGTATAACTTGATCTGATATTATGAGTTTCATATTGGGTAGGTATCAAATGACAATTCTAATAAATATTGTAGCTGCATAGAAAATGATTCTATCCGATTACACTGCTTCTACTGTTGCAGTAACAGTGCTACGGATAGTAAGATACCATAAGAATAGTAGACAAGCCTATTAGGGTAAGAATAGAAAATTTTCAATATAAATTTCTGACGGACATGTGAAGAACTGCAATGTTATAAAATGAAGTAATTGTTTATATATTTTTATTCTTAATTAATTAATTAATTAATTAATTTTGTTTCAAGAATGAAAAAGAAACAGGTTCTTCTAATTGATAAGCTAAGCTCATTATTCTTCTCTTCTGCTTTTGTAAAATAAAAATAAACTCACAATTGTAATAAAAAGTGTCAGATGTATCTCAAAATAGTTTTCCGTTTTGCGACAAAGTAACGTATCACGTTGAACTGGAGTAGGATAACTTGGAAAAACATTCTCAATGCTAGCAAGCCATTTTTTTTAATAAGTATGGCTGAATTTGAATAACTCAAAAATAAAATTAAGATCATGAGATTTTAACCCTTTCATTTTTGTGGGCAGGCCAGAGTATTCTGGGACGCCATCCAGCAGAACATTGACGTAAGTATAATAAATTCATTTTAAGCTCATTTGATAAGATAATGATACTTATTATTATTATTATGTTTATTCCAACTTTCAATCTTGTTCCTCTGTAAATGTTATTACAGTTTGCTTGCTGTTATTTCTAGACTGATAGGCTTCCCCTTCCTTCCAAGCCCCCTTCCTCACCCCTCCTCATTACCTTAAGATGATTATGAAATGTTCGTTTTATTAGTCTATCAGTGCCCTCTCCCTCCCTCCCCCGCTCCACTTTGAGTATTTTGTATATATTGATACCGAAAGGACTACAATTTTTCCCACACTTTGAGAAAGACTCAGTTGTTGTAGTCCAAGTTACTACAGTTAGAGAAATTCTTCGAGGAACTGTTATTTCATTTATTGTGGTGTCTTTGGTCAACTACAACCAAAAGGGAACAGCAAAGAGTAAAGAGTAAAGGAAAGGAGGGGGGTGGATGTAGGAGTGAACATTAGAAACCATCCTACTTTTCAAAGGCATCACATCATTGTTGCAATCCTCTTATTTTCTCAAATGTAAACAATCACATGGATCATTATGATATATTACACGAGGCTATTTAGGTAAAGTATTCTTTTCCTATAATCATTTAATCCGGAGAAAATCAACTGCTGATACAATTTTTAACCTAGTTTGAGCTGGGATCTAAGATCCTTCGCCACAATCCTGGCTATATCGTGCATATTACGGTAGAATGTATTTAGGAGTTAGAGAGGACATCTCAAAAGATATAGGCTGTGTATAATCTGGGTGAACAAAGATTCAATTGCGTAAAGGAAAAACTTTTTTTTTTTTAAATAAAAGAGGTATCATTGCCATCGTGATAAGATCGGATAAACGACATTGGGTAAAATTATCAGGGGAAGAAAAAAAAACTGATCATTCACAGGATTTTGGAGGTTTTGTCTTATCTTTGGCTGGTTATGTTTGTTTAACGTTAATTACAACTAAAAACAATGAAAAAAAACACGTCATTTCGAAACGTATCTGTGTTAAAATTAAGCCGTTCTTTGATTTTGAACCAAATGATCCGATTTTCATGACGTGACACGATAACGACCATAGCCTGGAGTTATACGGACATCGCAACGTGACGATATGTACAGACATGCGGGATGTCATGTAATCTACCGTATGGTCACAATTTTCTTAAAGCACGTTCATGTTGATGATCTAAATTTTTGGAAAATGCTTGGTTCGAGTAGGACGCTTATAATACTTTGTGGCCTGGTCTTCATAGAGAGAGCCCTCAGAGTTGGAGCAATATACCTCCTCTGTTATGTCAGCTGAAAACAGCCAACTATTGGTACAGAACAGGATATTGTACTGGAGCAAGATTCTATCTATTTTGCTGTGGTTGTTTCAGCTGAAGACCATGACTTGCCAAGACTTTGGTATAATGCAAGAGGCCCTGTTAGTACTGCGGCCTGACGAGCTGGACCAGATTCCTCTTGACCAGTTCGCTCGTTGTGCAGATCAGTTCAACGATCAGCTGGACGAAAGATGTGACTGGAACCCATCAGGTTGTGAGCATCTGGCTAAGCTGGTAAGTGAAGTTTATATCCACGCCATGATCCATCGATAGGCTATACTTTTCACAAGTATATTTATTGCAAATAGATAACCTAAAATTTGTCATGTAATTTCAGAATAAAATAGTGTTTTGGTGTGTGCCTATATACTTTGATATTTCAAACCGTTTCAGTTGTTCTTCTCTTCATGACTGCTTATTTCCTTTGATATCAGAACCCTCATGTGTTTTTGAGAATAATACTGAAAAAACCTACATAGGCTAAATCAGAGATGCAATTACTCCTTCGCTAATTTCAGTTTTTCACTCAAGCCTACCATTACGACTGTTTATTGAGCTTACTAGGTACATTGGGGCTTTCCATATGCAGAAAGCGAACAGTCAACCACATCATTGACATCATGGTATATTCCAGCCCAAACAAAGAACAATAAAACATTTGAATAGGTTAACCACGCAATGGCTTAATTAACATAAGCATATATAAGTGTGATCTGCCTGAGAATTCATGCCTTGTCCCCTCCAGATAACCGCCTCTAGGTGGCTGAAAGACGAAATACGAAAAAAAGCCTTGTCCTCTAACCGAGAGAAACAGAAGAGGCTGCTGTTGCTGCCTTTCTTTCTTCTTCTTGTTTGTTCATATACACAGAAAGCTTGAAAGCATCAGGCCTGCTCGCAAATTTATCAAATTGATTACTTTTACAGTGCACTCAGTTAATACCCTCTACGTGAGTTTTAGCACACCCTCTAACAGGGGAGCGCTCTCGCTTTACGTCATGCCGATATTTGACTACATGGATTCTCTCTACTTTTTACACAGCTTGCAGACTCAGCTACAGCAACAGGAATGTCAATGGTGGGAATACTGCAAAATGTGACCGAAGAATTTATCTCAGGTTTTGTATCAACAGACGTTTTCACTAATATGCAGATTATGGACTACCATGAACTGGAGGAAGCGCTAAAAATCCCACTTGATCCAAATCAGGTAGGTTCGAATTTCACCATTCTGTCTTTTCTTTTTTTTTTTTAATGTACTGAAATTGCCTTGATCGATGTATATATTTCTCATGTTCAAGCTTATTTGATAATATGAAATTTGATAATAATAGACTTAATAATAAAGGGCATTTAGGTCTATATAGGACTTCTCAAAACCAATTCCTCTTTAAAGTTACACACGAGCTCACGCACACACATATCATAATAAGACATATAGTATACACACATAATCCTATCATGTTCACATACATGCACATTATAATGTAATGCAATACAAATAAAAACGCACATGAACTTTTGACATGACAGATAACCATCTCGGATGAATAGTTAGAACTGTCATTCAGATGCATGCTCAATAAATCAGTACGTCTTTAGTCGATGTTCAAATGATTCCAGAATCGAAAAACTGCGACTGTATGCAAGAAATCAATTCCGGATTGTAATTGAAGGCCTTGTAAATCCTCCATTATTATATCTTTCCAAAATAAAGACAATTAAGATCATACTTAGATTTTTTAAATAAAAGGAGAAAAAATATAGTAACATGAATTGAGCCTGCTCTAAAAATGTATCTCTCCACAGGTTCACATTTAGTTAGAATAATATCGTTTTCTCACTCATGTATGTCATATCTGTGACGGTTTTCTAACATATTAATTTAGATCTGTAAACCTAGCGCTGGAACTTGATCTTTCTGTTTAACCCCAAGGAAATGATATACAAGATAATTATATAATTATCATCGAAGAAGATCTGAATACCCTTGGACTAGTATTAAAAATCTGTATGCAGTTGATAGAAAAGACACCGAAGACAAGGAGATTGTCCTATTAAGGAATAATAGTGGCTTCTCCAAATCGTTTTCACTTACTTGCATTTTTTGTTTGTTTTGTTTTGTTTTATTTTTTCAGGCAGCAGTGCTCTTCCGTGGAGCCGAAAAGCAACTTGGAAATCTGACTGTAGACAACCATAATTTTACAGCTTTGAATGGATCATTTGAATTTTTAGGCAAGGGCGCTTCCATTGATAAAATTGACGCTGACCTACCATCTGACGGAGACATATTTGATATGTTGGATGACCTCACCGAGGTTTTCAAGAACAGCGATAAAAAGAAGGTAAAAACATATAAGTATCTGTAGTAAAATAAGCTAACGACTTATTTTCATTATTAATGAATGTTATAGATAAAGAACTCAGAATGATATCTAACAATATTTCATACTGGGGAGAACACTTGCTTGAATAGCTTTCGGGACAGCTTCACCGGAACCGGTCTAGAATGGTATCTGCTAAGATACGCCAATAATCGTCTCAAAGAGTTTTAAGATAATGATATGAAGTGGAGCAGTTACTCAAGGAATGAAATGCGAAAATGTCTCAGAATTGGGCTCAGTAGAAATTTCTGATCCTTGGCGTCTTCATTGGAACGGGTAAGGAGAGAAGATCTCACAGTGATGCTGATGTTGACATAAAAACACAACTTATTAGACTCGTTTCACTTATAATTTATATATCATTTCTATCGACTTTGTGTCGGATAGTTACTCATGGGAAAGTGGACTTTGTATATATACTTTGCCAAGGATGCGACAACTGGCCCTACATTTGAGCATAACGGAGATGATCTCTGGTATCATTAAAGATCAAAGAAGTTGTAGACTGCTTATTAAATAAGCTAAATGGGTGGCAGCAATCCAATATTAGTCTGATAAACAAAGAGACTGTGCATCATTAACAAACAGTTACTTAAATGAATACTAGGTAATAATTCCACACAATCAAACATCAGTATTCTATAAAAGACAACTGAAAAGATTCAAGATCCTGCGGTGCCAACAAATATAATATTTCTAGATTTTGAGAGAGACCTATGTGTCACAAATTAATGAGGTAAGAAGACAACGGAAAAAACAAAGTGAAAATAATTATGTCAACACGATTGCCGTCCTTTCCATACAGATGGCTGAATGCAACATCAAACATCGGTAGATCCAGTCATGAAAAATAGTGAAGGAACAGGAGAAGACCTGTCACTACCGTTCAGTACACAATACAGATTGCTTGAACCGTCTGCAGAGAACAAAAAAAAGTCCTGGCAGTAACAATAGATCACTTATTTTGCCGCGGGTGAACTATAATTGTGACAAAAGCAACATTTAAAACTAACACTAATATTTTTATTTTCCTGTTATTTAGGTTGACACAGTCTACAAGAAAATTGCAGGAGTGCTTGGCTTTGATGATCCACGGCGCACATCTGTCTGTATGGATGAAGCTGTGATGGACGATGCTGCTACTTTCTTTACTCATGCAAGGTCAGTGCTTTTGCCTGATTTTTAGGCTAGTCTGTTTTTTAAAGCAGATTTCAGATTTATATTTTCAGCTAACAACATTTAAGGACATAGTTTTTACTGGTAGTTATGGACAGTTTTAAAATCTCTATTTATATCTTGATGCTTGCTCCTTTTACTTAGACAATCATTGAATTTAAAAATATGGAAATTCGAATATTTACTACTTTATGAACAGGAGAATGATGTTAAGCAGTTGAAAACGAACGCTGTAGGCCAAAGGACATTATGGCTTTTAGTTAAACTTACTTATTTTGTTGTTATTTTTCACTGTATCAGGGATCTCTAGGTAACCTAAATGTTTTCAACTTAACAATCTTGTATAATGTTTATTTTTATTATATACTCCAGTACTACCTATAATATCTAACCGTGATCTGCTTACTTTATACATGCAGTGAGGATGACTTGAAAAAGCTAGCCCCTGGGGCTAGAGCGAAGGTACTTAAAGCTGTAGGTGAAAATGAGGACCAAGTGAGGAAGATGACAAGATCAAAAGTGAAATCTTTCCTCCGTCAACAGTTGGTGGCTACTGTAAGTGATGAATGAGTGGGAAAAGAAATAGCTGGTAATGTCTTGTCTCAGTGTCACCCAGAGAAACGACATAGCTGGTTATGCCTTGTCTTTAGTGATCCTGAGAAATAGAACAGTTGGCTATGTCTTGAGTCATTCTGAGTAATAAAATAGCTGGTTAGTTTTATCTCTAGTCACCATGAGAAATAAGTCAGTTGGTTATGTTTTATTTTTAGTGTCCCTGAGAAATAAAATAGCTGGTTATGTTTTGTTTTTAATCACCCTGATAAAAAAAAATTACTGGATATGTTTTATTATTGGTCATTCTGGGAAATAAAATAGCTGGTTATGCCTTGTTTTTGATCATCCTGAGCAAAAAAAAAATAAGTCACGTTGAAAAATGAAATTGCTAATAATGCCTTATCTTTAGTCACCTTGAGAAATGAAATGGCTGATTATGTTTGCCTTTAGTCACCCTGTGAAATAAAATAGCTGGTTATGCCTTGCCTCTAGTTATCCTGATGACCACTAATATGTAATTAATGCATGGCTCTTGGAATGTTCATGTCATAGTGAATGGTCTCAGTCTTGAAATTCAAAAGTCAATACCTTTTGATATCTGAGCTCCAGAGATAATTTTGCTGATTTGTTATCAGTTTGTTGACTCATTGATGACATAAAACAAATCTGAGTAAACAATGTTTTTGTTTTTCTATTAATAAATTGTGATATTTTTTAGACCATTTAAAATTGTATTATCTATGATAAGTTCAACTTCACTGAGATACCATTTTATTATTATTATTTTTAAAATTTATTTACTTTTTTTATAAGCAATTCTATCAGCCTACATAGCAACTTATATCTGATTAATTATGGTTTCCATTTTTTTTCTCTATGTAATGCTATTTTTAACATTTCCTTATTATATCAGGGCCTTGACACAGCATCAACATTAGATGTGACTGATGTTAAAACGATAGGTCCCCATCTTCTGTGTGGCATGGAGGAGGACATTCTGGACAAATTGACCAACCAGGCCTTAACTGAATACTTACATGAGTTCGAAGACTGTGATCAGATTTCTGTAACTGTGCGTGAGAAGGTGGCAAAGAAAATTGTGTTAGATAAAGGGTAAAAACAAAATATTATGTCACTTACATTGTTGTATCATAAGAAATGATATATAATGGTTTATAAGTTTTTATTTCTTCACAGCAAATGAGACCCTAGATAATATTGAAAGGGCACTGAAAAAATATATGAAAATAGAAGATAATTTTAATGATTTTTGCAATGTCTCTGATTCAAACATGTTTGCTACATTGCAGTGGAAAATGCTTCAGTGAATATGCCACCATCTTATATATCTGAAACAGATGTTACTGTGCAGTATGCTGAACAAAATTTGCTTTCTTTGTATTTGTTTTCAAATTTGAAAAGATGTAATATTTACATTTAGTCATTTTGCATCATAAGATTAATTAGTCATTTATCATTTACTCAGGGGTATTGCACAAGTGATTCAAACTCCAACACTGATGGAGGACTTTGGAACACTGTTGACATATGTTGATCCTGCAGATTTGGATGCTTTGACTGATGTAAGAGTAGAACATATTTCCTCTCAAATTTTAGATAACTCTATAAATTTATATGACATAGTGTACTATGTTCTATATATGTCTTTCAACCTCCTAGTGGAGGTTATCTCGATGGTTTATAGTGTACTGTTTACTGTCATCAAGTATGCACTCTTTTCAGAGTGTATTCACTGTAAAAACTTTGAGGTTGCACAAGAATTTAAATTTTGGAAAATGTGTATCCTATCCCCCCTCTAAAGATTTTTTACTGCTGAGTTCTAAATGTCTGAGTATTTGAAATATGAGTATCTTTTGCAGAGAATATCTCTCTACAGCATGATAAATTAACTTGTTGGCTGTTTAATCTAAGGTCATTAGTTTTTGTAGGCTGAAATTTCAATATTATATATGAAATGATTATATTCTGTCTGAGAAACAGGTTAATAACATGATAATCATGTGACCAAATGATATGCTGGTGGAATTATTATTTTGCTGAAATCCAGTTGACCCATACTATTAATTTTCTTTATACCTGCAGGTCCAGAAAGAAACTCTTGATGTTCATGTTAGCTCAATGATGGAGAAAGCAGATGTCCGCATGGAAAGACTGTCTGAGAAAAGTAATGCCGATATTCCTGACAATGAGAAAAACATGGAAAAGATGTGGAGGGCAGACCTATTGAGTCATGTTTTCCGTGTAACAAAAAAATCAAGTATGTATTTGGGAATGCATTGCAATTTCGCAGTCAGTATCAGTTTTGTCCTTATGTTTTGTATCTAATTCCATGATGATATGTTCATGTCTTATCATCATAACGAGGGAGGTGGCGTAATGTCATTTCATTTGATGATAATATATATTTACTAGATTCATAAAAAACATATCTGCATTCATGAGCTGTTGGATCCAATTGCTGTGAATGGCATTTATTGTGTTGACTGGAGCACTGACTATAGGAACTTGAGGTTGGATATTTCAGACTTCACAGGGTTTGATATTACTATTCCTGAAGATCATGAAGCTCAAATTTTGAATGAGCTTTTTGTCTAGATGTTATTTATGTTTCAAGCAATGAGATGTCTCACATGAAGTTAAGCATAAAGTGATATAAAGTGGTTACATGCGACATGGGAGCAATGTGTCCAGCTCTGGTGTGTTCAGACATGACAGACAGGGTTGCAAGCTTTGAATTTTAAATCAAAGGTATTGTTCTCCTGTAATGATCAATTGACTGGACAATTTTCAACAAAAAATTTCATCTTCTTTATTCTTGCTAATTTGATCACAAATCAGGCTTCATAACTCTTGTAATTTGTGAGAAATGGTGATCAGTATATATAGTTTTTCTTCTTGACAAAGGATAAGTTGAATATCTTTGTGTTAATCTCATTATTCTTTCTGATATTGAAACAGAATGTCAAGATACAAAGTCTTAAAACTGGGATATATTCCACAGACACTACACAACCTATAGACTGCATGAGTTTGAAAATATTCAATGGAGAGTTATCCTTTTTAAATGCAAGTGATATCAGGCAGATGAATGCTTTTGATTTTGAGGACTGTCTGGATGATTTTGTCCACACGAACTGGTCAGACAATCAGCTGGATGCCATATCTGTTAAACTGAAGGAGGTAAAGTCTATCTTTGTCTCTTTCTATATCCAAAACGTGTACTGGTCACTAATATTTCATGTATGAGTTTATATAGTTTCACCAGTTTATAATGGAAATAACTGACTTTCAGAGATGTGTTAAAACTATAAAGGAAAGATTAGTTATATTATAGACAGGATAGTAACACAGAAAAGAAAACAGTTTAATCAATTGTCAGAATGCAGTGAATATATTTTTTTTTTCAATTAAATTTTTTGCTGGACTAATTTGATTGTATTCTTTATTTTATTTTGCTTTGTTTGTAAGTTAATATTTCACTTCTTTATTTTTTGCATTTTTTAAAATAATTTCTCTTTTTTTTTGGGGGGGGGGGTCACCTCAATAAAATGTCTAGAGTTGTTATTGTTAACAAGTAAAATTTATTAACTCATCTAAATGTCTGAATGAAAAGCTCTGTGTCACTTATTACATGGCCACCAATTAAATCAAATCTTATATTTGATGCTGATACATAATACATTACTAAAAAAAAACAACATGCAAACTAAATGCAGAGTTTTATATATTTGCTGTTGATACATAATATATTACTAAAAAAAAATGCAGACCAATTGCAGAGTTTTAAAAAGAGGCTTACTGAAAAATCTGTCTTCTTTATTGATAATGAATATTTTCATTCAGAATCAGATATATTCTTGACTTATTTCAGTGAAAAAAGAAATGAAATGAGACTTCAACATATATCTAATAAGTAGAAAAGAAAATGTGTAATATATTCCACTACCAACAACAAGAAAAAAGAAGTGTGATATATTCTACTAGCACTAAAAGCAATAAATGAAAAAATATATTACTTATGAAAATGGTGTTTTCTGTTACAGACATTTGGATTCAACACTGCAGACTGGAGACCAGATCAAACCTTGAAGGCAGGATCTTTAATCAGAGCTTTGCCTCCACAAGATGTACTCAAAATAAACTTCACTACAGACTCACTGGCACTTCTTGGCAAGTATGACTTGGGAGCCAATGTGGTAAGTATTGCTGATCAAGTAATTGTCTTCAGTTTAGGTTTCATTTTTGCTAAAGGCCAATTAATTTTTTTTATGTGGAATTTTTAATTAATCATCTCCAGCCTCTTTAGTTATGATGTTTACCATGTGGCACCAAAAGCAGAAATTCTGTCTTTGCTGTATCAGGTTTGAAGTTGATTGAAGTCTTGACTAAAGAGGACATAGTACCGGTTCTGAATATTTTATTACCTAAGATTTGTGGGAGACCTACTAGATCTACTTTCCATGTTCCCCCCTAAGTATTCCAATCTTTTTCTGAAAGAATAACTATATCTATGACTGTCATGGTATTAGCATTCAGTCTAGGTCTATATTATGTAGAAAATAGTCATAGCGGCAGAGTGTCTCTGAGGAATTATTAAATATTTGAATATTTGTGCTTTTGCAGTCAGCAGAGATTATCAATAAATCTTTGGCGGATAAAGGTAGCTCAGATTTTGGGAGAATGTCAGCTACAGAGCTGGGTGCTTTTGGCAAATTGATCTGTGGGGTGTCTGCTGATATGATTGCTACAATGTCACCACAAGCTGTTTGGTATGTCTAGATCAATTATCAGCCAGTTCTCTTGAGAGCATTACCAGAATTGATAAATAGATAATTGATATTGTTTTAAGCATTGATCTACAATATCTGATATCATAAATGAATACTTCCCACCGTTCTGATGTTGAATATCAATACTGTTCCTGCTTTATTGATGTGCAGTATAGATTTTCTCTTTATATGTAGAATGGAATTTATATGTAATTTAAAGGCTTTTGAAACATGCCAAGTATAAACCATGAATTTGATAGCGATATTGAAAAATTAAAATTTGTTCTGTAGTGTATGATCTTATAGCCTCAAAATTTCAGAAACTATAATATAGTCCACCATAATTTACATATATTAGTTCTGATGTTAATCTATCCAGTAAGATACTTTTGAAGCCTCAAACATGAATTTTGCATAAATGTTATAAGCCAAAATCTATTAAATTATGGAATAAATATTAAAGATAGAAATGGTTTTCTTATTCTATTTATTTTTTGTCTCTTTTGTTTTGTTTGTTTGTTGTTGCTGTTGTTGTTGTTTTTTGGGCGCTTCTGTTTTTACTTATCTCATTACCATTTCTCTATAGTCTAATAATCTCTTTTTTCATTGATCATTTTCACTGTCTAATTATTTTCCTCTTGAGCTGAAATTTGTCCTTTAATGACATAAAATATCACTGCTGCAAAACTACTGAGAGTATACCTCTTACTTTGATCATCATTGTTATGACGTAGGCTCATAGAAAGATTACACAGAGTAAAGATCTGTTAGTAATTTTACATGAGGTAAATGAGGTCAAAAGGGAAGTAAACGGTAAAAAATATGTTTCTTCTTCCAGGGACGCTGTTGGTAACCTTGGAAAGGCTGACTGTCTTGAATCATCTCAGTTGGAGGAATTTGGCAAACTGCTGGAAACACAGAGTGGTTCTGATTGGTCACATCTGACATCAGATACCATCTCAAACCTAGGTGTTTTGATGGGTATGTAGATTTTCCTCACATATCTGAAACTTCATCAAAGAAATTGAGAAAACAAATAAATTAGGACATTGTTTGTGATAGCCATTTTCTTGCATTGATAACACAGCCATTCAGCATTTTGTTCTTCATTCTTCTTTGTCTGTATTTGTTTTATCATTGTTATTGGAAAAATGTGTGACATTAAAACATATAAGACATCACAAGGTGTTTCAACCTGTTACAATAATCCTGGACTGAGAGGCAGACCTTCAATACAGATGATTTAAGATGCTGATCTTTAGTGAACCTTCAGTCTATGAAAGAGATCTGTATCCTTGAGCTCTTAGAACTGATTGTTGTGTATGAAACTACATTGTCTAGATGGAGTACTGATTACAGAAATTTGAAATTTGATCTTTCAGAGCATTTAGACTTTACTTTTGTCATGTCTGAAAATCATAAGTTCAAGTCTTGAAAGAGCCTTCAAACTTTGTATGTCATAGCTTTAAATAAAAAAAATCAGTTACATATCCAGCAGGCCTCAAGCACTGTAAAACAACAGTAACATTGTCATTCTAAGGAAGTCATAAAGAAAGTGATGTCATTTGCTTTTACTTTGATGTTTACACATCAAAGATGAATCACATGTATATATATTATATTTCACATGTGGTAAGAGGAATGGGTTAATATAACTTTTAAATCACAGTATCAGCTGAATCTTTCAATTTTTCCACAGGTGGAGTTCCCAAGACAGTTTTATCCTCCCTGAGAAGAGACCAGATCGCAAGCATGGATGCTAAGGCTTTCCAAAAAATTCCAGCAAAGACTTTTGCTGAGGTAATAAGAATAACTCACATTTGGCAAAGATACATTATGTCTGGTAACAACCATATCTTCAACGATATCAGTTTAGCTGTTAGGATTTCTTTTGATCCATGATTTTATTTATATATATATATATATATATATATATATATATATATAGATAGATAGATAGATAGATAGATAGATAGATAGATAGAT
>JBCEWB010945885.1:0-32605 GCA_039654565.1 Peronia peronii
TAGTAACAAGGCTAAACAACTAAAGGCTATTCTAGAAACACATCGACTTCAAGCTTCCGTTATTTTAAGTGTTATTACTACAACTATTATTACTAATATGCATGTGTATTCAAAGGTTGTTATATTATCATTGTATATAACAATAAATTATGTATATATTATTATACAGATACATAGTCAATGTGTCAAATACGATTAAAGCTCTGTTAGCTGAATTCTTTACAGAAAGCAAGTGGCATCATAGCTCAACAATAACTCGGGCAAATCTGGTGTAATATGCATAAATCTTCGTGAGTTGGAAAATTTAACACGAGAGGTGTCCATTCTTTAAAAAAAAAATGACTTTCACGTTACACTTTTTTTATATATGTATTTAAAAACTCATTATCATTTCATGACTTTACCTCTGAATTACGAACATATGTATAACTTCCCATTTAAAACTATATGCACTTAATCACCGTGACTTTACCTTTCCAAATCATTTAAAATATCATGATTATATTGTGATTGTTAGAAGAAATGACCACATTCCTAACATGTATGTAGTTTGACTTCAAGCGCTCACTCACTAACTGAGCACAGCAGGAGCACAGGTAACGTGCCCGGCTCATAGCCTGAGGGCTAATCTCTCAGCCTGGGTCAAACTGGCCATTGCAATATGTTTGTCATGTAGGAGTTCAGACATATAATCCCATCTCATGAATTAAACTTACAATTTTGCAGGAGCAATCCTTTAAAATATTGAAATTCCTTTCAAGTTCAAGATGCAGGCACACGGTGCAAATATTAAACTAAATGTTTTCATTTTCATTACAGGTGGCGGCGTGATATTCAGAGGCAAGAAGAAGACATGCAGAATATTTTGATCATGGTTGAAGTCTTTAATATATTGTGACAGCGTGTGCAAGGATAGAAAGATTTAAAGTTTCAAGAAAGTCATCAGTGCTGGTCTCACATTTTTTGCATTAAAGTTTCTCAGGTTCATGTCATTGTAAACATGGGCTTATGGAAAAACTTTTCTGTCTCTGATCTTCTATGCAAACCATTCACTAAATTGAATCATGAATACACATCTGTGAGGAGCAGCATACATGTTCACAAGTTGTTAATGTTATTATGTTTGACACTAATTATAGTGTCAGCTGCCGATGCTAAGAAATCCAAAGAGTCGAAATGCAACGTTTGTAAAGATATTATCAAGAACTTTCATAAGGTAAGGATAATAAGTTTCATTTATTATTATTTTTTTTTTCATTTCAAGAAAATAGTTTGTATAGTGTTCAAAATATGATGTAGATCTAAATCATACAATAGAGACAAGATTTATGTGAAATTCCACATTTTTTGGTAAAGAATTACAAGTCCAGTCATGATTATCAGAGAATGTTTCCTGGCACTGCTAACAGACATACTTGTTCTTTATTTCCTCAGGGCCTAGAGAGGACAGCAAAATCCAACTATGGAGGTGGAAATACTAAATGGGAGGAAAAATCTTTGGGTTCATATGCCACAAGGTAAGTAATCTTTCTAAATCACGGCACAATTTTATAAAAAATGTCTAAAAACTAAGACTGTCTAACCGGTAAGTACTCAAATACACTTAAAAAAAGCAAAAAAAAAGTATATAAAATGTAAATAGGGTATTGCTGTCCATCATTGCTAAATCATGGCGCCATATTTATCTGCAAGATAGTATTGAGAGCTAGTGGCTGAAAGCATTTTATATATGCCAAAATGAGCATTTTGTATGAAACGAGTTTTCTGGTGATATTTCATTGTGGGAGCTTTGTTTGAATGCATATATATTGTTTATAATGTTTGTGTGAACATCAGTTTTATTCTAAAAGATATCACCAAGTTATATAAACTACGCTATTTCTTTAATGTTAGGGATAAGCTCTAATATTACCGATAGAATTGCCTGTATTTAATATGATCATATTAACAGTTCGGTTACTTCCACTAATCTTGACTTGTCTGTTGAGGGTGAGGGAGATCATCAAGTTGAATACTAATCTGAAAGGAATTCAGACAGTCACAATAGCTGCTAAATTATGTCGCTGGGACATAACCAAGATTTCAGTAGTTTCAAGGGACAACTGAACATCCATTTTCAGACGTTTGTGTCTTTTGCATTGATGATCTGTGCATCAATGATCCCATTAATTTATTAGTGACAGGTTGGAAGCCAATGACTTAGTTGATATCAATGAATACTAGGATATCATTGAAAATTTAATTTTACAGACATTATCAATATTGGATATTTAATATTGCACCAGAAATTAAGCATATTAAGGTATTTGGGTTTATCAGTCCTGAGTAGATTCATATGAAAATGCATATTTTGTTTCATATTTTAAGATCAAACGAGTTGAAATGATTTTGGTCTATTCTAATTATCTGACCAGGGAAAGTATTTTTTCTTTTTGTTTTTTTTTAAATTCCTCCGACAATTCAGAAGAGACTGTGATCTATAATAGTGAATTAGTGCTCATTAATTAGTCATGCAAATATGCTGATCATGTAGATATTAAAGAATATTTGTGTTCTCTTTCCAGTGAAGTTCGGCTGGTGGAAGTAATGGAGCATTTATGTGAAGATGGAGCCAAAGAGGTAGGCCTTTTGTTATTGGAATCAAAAACGTTTCAAAAGTAATTATTTAGGTAAAAATAAGTAAAGCATTGTAAGATTGTGCACTAACTACTGTTATACTAAGAAAAACAAAAACTTGACATTTTTTTTTTTTTTAAAAACTGAAATAGAATTTATCATTGAAATTGTCATGTAAATTGGTTGTTTTGGCTGGCTCATGTATTTCTTGTACTCAATTTGACAAGAATTGAAGCTGCCATTGAAATTTTGGATAATTGTGAAGTTTAGGTCCCTATATTTACTGTGCAATGTCCAGTGTCAGTGTTCCAACTCATTCCCCCAAATTATTGATTGCCTGCTATGTCTCTAGTCGGTACTAGATCTAGATCTTCAGTGCTGGTTTGCCAAAGAGATCTTTTGATTGTGTGACTATTTTGATTTATTTATTATTGGTTTTTATTTTTACCAGCGTGTTCTTATTAATAATTCATTCTTATCTCTCTTTGTTTATCATCTTATAACAGGCCAGCCTCATCAGTATTTAGGCTTATCCTTCCTGTTAATCATGATTAATTCACTCTTCTTTCTTTTATTTGGTTTTCTTTCTTTCTTTTTTTTTCTATTCTTTTCTTTTATTGTTTTATATTATTTAGTTCAATTAATTATTTTTTAAATTTGTTTATTTATTTTTGTATATGGCAATCAAAATGCTTGAGAACCTTGATCAAATCATATATTTTCCTTTTTTTTTTTTTTTCTCAACTTCTTTGTTTTTCCTGCCTGTTTTTGAAATTCAGTTTCATACACTATGCACAGTAGCATTCTATTTCTGCATGTTGACAAAGATTAGTAAAGCCAACTACATAAATATTAGATTTAATACTTTGATATTGCCTTTGGTGTCTTTTATTGCTATTTATTTATTTTTATTTGCTGAGTATTTTTCTTTTCTTTTCTTAATGGCTGTCCGACTTAGTCACTGGCAGTCTAGATATTATTTCATTTGTATCAAACTGTATAAAATAACAATAAATGAAACAAAGCAGATCGATACTTAGCATAATCGGTACAGATCTGAGAAACTTCATTAGCGATGTGTTTGTGAATGAATTATGGGTACATGCATTTGGAGGTTGAGAAACTTTTCTACTGGCCTGTTTATGAATGTATTATGGGTGCATGCATATTGTGTAACAGCAGAACCTGTTCGAGCTGAAAAAGGAGGGCTAAACTTTAAATTACCAAATTTTGAACAAAAAATAATCCCAATCATTTTTCTTCAGAATAGAACGCTATTTATTATTAAAATCTTTGTCTCAAATTTGTAAGTTTGGCACACATATGTTACACTTAATTACTTTGACAACAGCTGAGACAGTTTTTAGTAAATTGAAAATGTCACTTAATTTTTTTCTCCAGTGTCACACAGTGTTAGAAGAACATGAAGAGCTGGTGGAGAGATTTTGGTTCCGAGAGTTTGCACAGAAAAAAGATACAGATTTCCACACCTATCTGTGCATAGATCACATGCAAGGTAAGTCACCAAATTGTTCACGTCAGCTAATTAGATTACATTCCTCAGTAAAGAGCTGTGTTGTTTTTATACATGTTATGGGTGCTTTAGCAATTAGATATCTGTCTGAAAAGAAATAATACATACTTAGCAATCAAGCAAATTGCATATCAGACTGTCACGAACTCTTGAATGGATGTGAATGGGTGTTAGTTGTGACGTTGTAAGTGGTGATCAGGCGGTGAATGCAGACGAGATGCACGCAGTAATGGAGAAATAAGAACAGGAATCCTCAACATCGAAGTGATGCAGAATTTATTTCAGGTGCTTGGTAACAATACAAACTTCAAGGCAGCTGTCTAACTCCGATGCATACGGCTCTCACTGCATTCTACTTCTTGCTTTCTCCTCTCGCACTTTCTCTGGCTGAGTCCTTATATAGACACCAGCCCAGCTTGAACTCTCCTGAAGCTGCAAGTCCTCACAGTCTCAAAGTATCCTGAACATAGTAGTCATTACAACAGTTATCGTGACTCACAGATAGAACCGTGACGTAGTGCGCACACATGTGACATAATACACATACAAGATCTGGCTAGAACCACCCTGTACAAAATGCTTAAAGAGTATCTCAGATACGCTACGCTCACAACACACACTCGCATGGGCCCAGTGTATACAATGATGACCTGCTAAACATCACTCACAGCACACATTCGCGTGTACCCAACGTGTATAATCATGATTCATTGCACAGACATTTTCAAGTGAAGGAAGATAATAAAGAAGTGGATTATGAAAATAGATTAGTGTTATGTTTTTGAGAACATGCATAGTGTGAGATTCAGTTACATTTCAGTCATTTAAAAATCAATGTCCATAAACACAGTGTTGGAAAGTTATAATGTACTTGCTTTTATTTTGCAGTTTTTCTGAAGCCTTGATAGTATGAGGAATTAATCAGATGCTGTTGGTCCTGCGTGCCAATAAGGACCACTGGCATAGCTAGGCATACACCCAGGAAAAATCTGAGTTTTGAAAGTGAAATTAAGTGCTGTCAGTCCTATTACCTTTCATGAAACAACAGCATTTGTGGAATGAAATGATAAATAGTCTCAAGATCAGATTGTGTGGTGATCATTGATCTGTGGCCATTACTCTGGTAAAGATGATGTGAAGTATCATTATGAACTGCTTAACACACTGAGAATTTAGGCAGTTGTCTTTGTGCTTTTTGCATCTTTGCCAGATTTTGGTGAGAGCATGGATTGTCAATTGTGTTTGCAGATTTTATTTTAAAATCATATATAGACTGTTTAAGAAATAGCAAAAAGAAAGTAACTAGAATGATTTAACAGTGAACTGTCATGACTTTCATATTTTGTTTTCTTGTCAGTTTGCTGTCCCAATAACACCTTTGGCAAAGACTGTACAGCCTGTGCTGGCGGTATCGAACGTGTCTGCACTGGAAATGGGTATTGTGATGTAAGACCCAGTTATTTAACATTCTCAGTTTCTGTTACTGTGTAATAAACACGAACATTTACCCTGTTCATAATTACCCCTACATTATATCACACAGTCTTTCCTGTCAGTTAGCAACAGTTTAGTATATTTAGCTGGCTCATCCAGTATACTGGACCCTTGACTACTCCATATGAAATGTGAGGCCACCTTACTGTATTTCCAGTTCTGGCATGACTATAATCATTGCAGCTATGTTATTTCTAGTATATCATTATCAATGTGTAAGTGGTAATCTGTCATAATCCCAGTGTTAATATTAAGCTAGTTGTAGTGTGAATAAGTTTTATTTATCATCAGTGATAGTTTTCACATACCGTCAGCTGTATGACAAAGGAACGAATAGGTAACAACCTCTACAACAAAAAGGTGAGCCTTTTTTTCTCTGCATGACAAACAGGGAAATCGGTCTCTAAATTATCTGAGTGATTCACCCATTTGCAGAGAAGGTAAGGGTTCACCTTTTTGTCACACAGAGGGTGTTACCTATTCGCTCCTTTGTCGTACACCAACGATATGTCAGTCAAGTAAATTCCAGGATTTGAATTATATGGACTTTTGGCCTGCAGGGAGCTGGGACAAGGGAGGGCACAGGCAAGTGCCACTGTTACTCGGGTTATCAAGGTGATATGTGCAATGAATGCAAGGATGGTTATTTTGAGGAGAGCAGTAACGACACACACACAGTTTGCAAGGGTAAGTGTTCCTTTTATGAGGTGCTTAGTGACTCGGTAGTTTCTCTATAGCTAGCAGATAGGTTTTTTTTGTTTTTTTTTTTAAATTTTAGTATTACCACAACAAGAAAATCTGTATGTTGCTTCAGTAATGTTTTAATGAGATATAACTTTATCTATCATGATACATATATTATTACTCTCGATATGTATACAGCTTGGAATGGTTTCTTTTGCTGAAATGTAGGCTATTGTGTACTCATTTATTCTCAGGAATATCCTTACCTGATAATGATTCAAAATAATTGCAAACAAGGAGTGCAGTAATAATTATTTGGCAATTACATTCCAAAGTCAGGTGTGCAAGAATGATATTTTGCATATATGGAAGAATTAACTGATACTGAGGAATAATGAAAAATGTTAATATCTTTCTGTGTTTTATACCAGCAAGAATTTCATTTTTTTCTTTTTGTGCACTCAGTGTGTGACATCTCCTGTAAGGATACATGCTCAGAGGCTGGACCAAAAGGCTGTGATGAGTGCAAGTCTGGCTGGACACAAGATGAAGAGGAGGGATGTCAGGGTGAGCTTTTAAATATTGACTTTTTATCCTAATGCAAAGTTGTGAAGCGAAATGTCGGACAGTGAGAAACTTGCCTATAATCCCAGATTTCTCATAAAATTAACATTGGTAATAATAATAATAACAGAGAAAAAAAAACAGATTAGCAAAACTATGAGCCCTTCACCCAGTTGTGGATGTGATATCCCAGAGCAACGTAGATTATGCTTTTGATGAGGCATAACGTTGCATTTTCTCCTACCAAATGCGCCATACATTGTTTTTTCAGTTATAGTCAACAGAGTTTTGTAATACTCTTGCACGTGATGCCATTTCCGAGTTATAGCAGTGGGCATTTATGTAATGTTATGGCGGATGACTCCATTTCGAGTGGTCATCTGTGGTCAGTGTCAACTTTGAGTGTTGTGTCCCATGTTTAACCTATCTGTTTAGTGCCTTGAGCAGTGACTCCAATAGAGCCAGCCTGCTTTCCAGATTTTCTCACTATGCTATGGTGGAAAGTAGGGAGAGAGGCTTTATGCAATCCTATGTGACTGGCCTAGATCCAACAAGGACGAAAAAGGGAAGCAGACTTATTCTGTCCAGTTACGTTAAGTTATGACCCATTAGTGACAACAGGAATGGCAGTTTTTTTTTTTTTTGGTCTTGATAATAGTAAATGTTACACGACTCACCAATGTCTGTACAGATTTTTGTGAGGATCAGTGGGTACTGTAGAATAACTTAGATCTAGATCTCTAGGAAATGTCAAACTGGAAATCGAGCATTTTGCTGGTTTAACTTAGGTGCTGTTACAGATCTAGTATAGTTCTAAAACAGTCCAGGGATGCATTCCATTACTTGTCACTGGAAGTAGACTTAGCTGTGCTGGCTTTTACAAACTCAGATCAGGATATATTTTGTAATTTTCCATAATTTTCTTTCATTCTGCTCTCCAGACGCAAGCTTTAACAACTTATTTCTATCCATATAATATAATTTTTCTCAGTGACTTCAGTTTCTTTATTCACATGTTCCTCTGTTGATCTGGTCTAGGCTCAGGAGAAAATAAAAACTTATTTAGGGCATGTACATGTACTGTCAAATCAAAGAATTTTGCCCTGTTATTGTTGTTATTCTTCAGCCAAGCCCTGTCTTTCGAAAATGCCAGGATTCGATACGACAGCAAAGATTGGCATATAAAGTTACATTTCTAGTAATTATCCCTGATTTAGTGAAAATTCCCTGATTTGTTTTCCCTGTTTGTTGGCAACTTTTGACTGAACAAACTAGATATGTGAACCATTACTGCAGTTAAAGACTTAAAAGTTAAATGAGTTTAAATTTCATAGTTTTTGTTTTCTCTTCAATCAGGTCTTCAATCTTGCTCATATGTAAATCAGAAATGATAACACTGCAGTTAGAACTTTCACCCAGTGGAAATTCTGTATTTTAACAGAACTAAAATATTTTAACATATCTTTTTAAATACTCTTCTTCTTGGAGGAAAGATGGAACTAAATGACAATGTTTATGGATTTCTTGTGATGTTCTTAGCAGAATTTCCTTGTGATATTAGACAGTGATTTGTCATTAGTTTTTCTATCCTCAGTCAATGTGATTATCTTGTTATCACCACCACCTTCTTTGGAACTGTATCATCACTCTGTTAGAAAAGGAGACATACGGTTGAAATCAGTGGCAGAGGAAGAGCACAAAACAGATGAATTTAAAATTATGAAGAGGCATATTGATCCAATTGTTTCTTAATCTCTTTATTTCTTATTTGACTGTGTTGACAGATTGTAGTTTATTATTTATGAAGCAGTTATGTGTTATACAACTAATGTTGACTGGCTCATTTGCAGAGTTTACTCAGATAAATTTATGTGCTCTTGAAGATGTCTGGTGATTATTTTATTTAGCATGTTGCAAGTTTTAGTCATCTTGAGAGCATTCAGCTGGGCTGTGACCAGGGTTTGAAATTGAACTCATCAGATATGTTCAGTTCTGCATCACTTTTTAATATCTAGTTACTGTTTTTCTCATTTTTTTTATTCCAGATGTCAATGAATGTGCCGAGGATCCTTGTGAAGAAGGCCAGTATTGTACGAACACTCAGGGCTCTTTCACGTGTTTCTGTGAGTAGGAGCCACAACCCATTTCAGTAAAGATATTTGAGGGCTAGTAGGGCCATGAGATTTTTTTTTTTTTTTCAGCCAGAAAGTTGAAATTATTCTCTGTCATAAGGGGCTTTTTTATTTTTTTACAAGGAGGTTTTGAAGATTCCTCATACTGTTTGGACAAACAAGGATGAAAAAAAAATCTCAACAGTATCTTGTTAATTTATGACTTGATTTCCCTGGAAGTAGCAGGAATTCAAACAATCTAATATTTCTTGGTTTGATAGTTTATTCTAGATGTTTGTCTCTTCTCACAACATCTAATGGGACCAATGGACAGAAAAACTATTTCTTCTTTTCTTTTTTTTTGTTTCTTTGTTTGTATCTATATTTTTCAATTGTAACAGTAATGTACATGAAGAGAGGTGTAATTGTTTTTTTTTTCTTTTTGCATATGCTTGAATTGGTTTATTGTGAGAAAAAGTTAATCTGACCACCATCAGCCTCTTGATAAGTACATTAGGCCAATTATAGTACATAGGATTGATCATTATCAAAGTATGACGGATGGTACTCTGCATACCAAAATCCTACATTCATGAACTTAGGTTAGTAATCCCATCTCAGAGCAGCTATAAAATTAGCAGATCGTCATTTTTCCCCACCAGCGTGTGACAAGGCCTGTGTATCTTGTACGGGGGCTGGACCTGATAAGTGTGAAGAATGCAGCTCTGGATTCACGTTGAATGAGGAGGCAAGGAAATGCACTGGTAGGTCCCATTATCAACCATTCTCCTTTCCTTCTCTGAAAACTGCTTAAATGGAATTGTCAAAAGCGCTTGATGTAGAATATAGTCATGATCATGGCAGTAGATCTGTATGCAGGTCATCTTGATGCATTTCCTCTAAGTCCCATAACTCCAGGGTAGATAGTGATGAAAAAAGATCATTGTGAATTATATACATTTCTATGGCCCCAAGGTATAAAATCTAAAATCTGTTTTATTCTTGAAAACAGTAAGAGATGTCATTTTTATCTACTTCTATCATGCAGAGACTGAGAATTATTTAGAACAACATAGATTAGGGGTGGAATCAGTTGTTTGGAGCGATACATATGTTTGTTTTTCTCATGCTTGACCATATATCTCTGTTTAGAAGATACTGGATAATGATAATTTTAGATAGTTTATTCAAGGAACCTGTACTTGATACCTTCAGATAACAATGAATGTGAGTTGGACCCCAGTTTATGCACGGATGAAAATCAAGAGTGCAAGAACACACCTGGTAGCTATGAGTGTGTCTGTAAAAAGGGCTATGTCTTGCGAGATGAGGCTTGCGTTCCAGTACCCAAAGGTAAGAGTGACAAAAAAAAAAAAAATTTTGGCATAGTACATCAGTGATGGACCAGGCAGAGATATACATAAAGAGTGGTTTTCTAAACTTGGGATTCTATTCATATACTGTTAAAAGACCTCTTTATAACACTTTCATTGTATTCTTATGTAAATTCACAGTGACAGTAAGTTTGCACCATTGCTCAGTAACATGCATTTTGAATTAAGATTCACACTGATCTGAAAATCATCTGCAATTTTGCTTACAGCTTTTAGAAAACCATTCTTGTGTTCCCTATGGGAAAGTTTTCATTCAGGCATCTTGCCTCAGTATACCATGTTGATCTGTGCCACTTTCTTTGAATTTCTATTCCAATTGTCACATTTCATTGCTAATTTTTGTTGAAACTTACATTGTGTTTTCCTGTTCATCCCTAGCTTGTGGTATAATTCCTGTTGTGTAGCATGACATATGGAACTATTTCCTTGCAGATCTATTTCATTTTACTGGCAATGTAATTACTGTCTACTGGAACTTACCTTTTTTCTTTTCTTTTTTTTTTTTCTGTCTACTGGCAATAATTATAAACCTGTCATTGTGCGTTTCTCATATGTGGACAATCTAATGTGAAATTACACCATGAGTGCTCCCATTTCCCGGCTTGACAATAGGCTTTTAGGTGAATTTTTCATATGGGAGTAGGCTTTAAGCAGGTAAATTATAGGAAAAAAAATCCCTTTCGCAGCAGATGGGGATTGTTGGGCGGGCCAAGCTCTTGGGTGGTCAGTTCTTTGGTAGCGAGTACTGTATTGTATGGATGGCAGTTCATTTACTTGACATGCAAGCCAAACTTCAGGGATTGAGCTTTAATTGCAGGTTAATAAGTT
Organism: Peronia peronii; assembly: GCA_039654565.1. Lineage (NCBI taxonomy): Eukaryota > Metazoa > Mollusca > Gastropoda > Systellommatophora > Onchidiidae > Peronia > Peronia peronii. The sequence continues at coordinate 11,226 of JBCEWB010945885.1, forward strand.
TATTTGGTTATATGATATTGAATTATTTATTTAAAGATCACCTTTGCTTCCGTTTTTATTCATGCATGCTAACGCTATCAACAGTTAATTTGTACTTGAATATCCAAACTATACCTCTACACTTGCCGAGAAATGGTCAGTTTTATTTATGCCTGATATCCAGCTTTTCCTCTATTGTTGTCATGTGTCTTAAAATGTTTGACATTAATTCTCTTTTTGATCTTTTTGTTTTCTGATCTTTTTTTCTTTTTCAAGTTTTATTTTGTTCTGAAAATATTGTGCCCCCTATTTTCTTCACTTATGAAAGTAGATGAAACAGGTTTTGTTTCATTAACTGCTTCACTGCTAACAACAGTACAAGATATGTCTGAAAAGAGGCATCTGGTGTGTGAGAGGATGAAAGTGGTGCATACAAATAGTCCAATGGTCAGCTGCCCACATCCATATGCAGAATCTCTTTGATATTTGCAGCATGCTCATGATAGGTAGATGACTGAGTGATGAGAGTCCAGTAGACTCTGTTTATTCATGTAATAATTAGTAAAACTGAAAAACAGTTGACACTTTTGATTGCCTGTGGGAAATTACAGGGTGGATGCCGGTTGGCTCGCTCACAGTGGGCAAGACTGAGTGAGTGTGGGGGTTAGTAGTGGTTGAGACTGAACATTTCGCCAATGCTTAGCACTTGGTGTAGCAGTGAAGCGGTTAAATTCCAGTTTTGTCTCATCTGTTTTCATTAGTGAATCAGCAGGCACAGCTTTAATTTGAAAATAGGATTAATGTTGTAATGATAGCTGTCAGCGTCATGCTTTTCATGTGAATATCATGAGCATAATTCAAAGTACAGCATTTTGACAGAATTCATAATATGGCATTAATGTTTCAGTCGACTTTTTATCTGCAGTGTATAGGTAAACATTTTCAACACTACAAGTCAAGACACATAGCAATCCAGGTCAAGGTGGCATGACTGATATAGATCGTGTGAATTTTGTAGCATTATTATATGTATACAGTCTCTAATATTGATTCAACTATTTCACCATCAGAGTGCAGAATTTCATGATTTTTTAGCTGAATTTTAGGCAAGAGACATGAAAAAACCATGTGAATTTATTACATTGTGTAAAAATCCATCATAACTCCCAGCCAGCTTATAACAAGTCTCAATTTGGACATTGATAACCTGATATCAAGTTGATATCAGCTCTCAGTTTCTCAGATTTTGAGTTGGATGTCTTATATCTCTAAAATTGGTTGTCCTTTTTTTTTTTTTAAACTCCTATGTCTGTGATGCAGTGTGCATGGTATCCATTTGTTAAGTGACATTTTTAGCTGCATCATCAACCACAATGAGCAGCACATGACATTTTATATTTGAGAGCTAGCTTGCCATAGTACTGAATTGTGGGCTATGACTAATCATCATTTTGAAGATTTCTTTTTATGTCCATTCAGGGACAAATATGTCCTGCGCCCAGGGCTAATGAGTCGGAAGTTGCACTGGGTGATCGCGAGTTACGGCCGTTTTTAACTATTTTCCAACTCAGATACCAAAATTTTTTTGTCCAGGTTAGAAAAGGTTGAATTTTTGTTGTGTGGAAAATGAATAAAAAATTTTGTTATCTCAGTTGGAAAATGCTTAAAAACATCCATAACTCGAAATCACCCAGCGTGACTTCTGACTCATTTGCCCTGGGTGCAAGACATATATCTTGTAATTCAGCATTTTTTGTTTTGTTGTTTTACTTTGCTTTTATGTCTTTTGTTTTTTTTTATTATTTATTTCTAACTCATGTTGAATTGTGCATGTGGTAAGTTTTTCTTGAAGAAGATGTGTGGGAGCATATGTTGCAAAACCACAAGAGGTGTCATTTAGAGTAGGTAAAGCCGTTTTTGACCAAATGATGAATGTCATTGGTAATTTTTCCTTTGTGACCATATGATGAATGTCATTGGTAATTTTTCCTTTGTAATCATATGCCGTAGGCCGGTGGGCACTTTTCCTTTGTGACCCATATGACAAATCCTGTTGGACATTTTTCCTTACACACTAGGAGTACCCAGATACTGCTGTGACAAACACTGTTCATTGTCTCCCCAGAGCCAGGAACACTGTAATGGCAAGTGTCACTCATCATATATTTTCTCTGGGATATTAATTATAGGACAATGGTTAAATAGGAAACAGTGCATGATGGAAACAGTGCGTGATTTTTAGCTATAACATACATAGCTTTATATCATCCTGGACATAGTCTTTGTGACCGACAGAGGGTGAATGGTCACTTAGGCAGCAGTGGCCCTGGGATTGGGTTGTTTGTCTTGGTTTGTGAGCAAGTTGTGATGGAGGATGGAAACTTTGTGTGAAATCATTAAGAATCTGGCTACAAACTTTGTTTCTTTCAGTTTGACCCAGTGGTAAGAAGTTCTAAGTTGAGAAGATCAGGAGTGTCACTATTACTGCTGATTGTAGATTTCTATAATTTTGCTGGTTTTCTTGAGTATTTTTTATCACCTAGACTTCGTTGTGCTTTTGTGATCCCCAAATTTGATTTTGTGCATCTAGAAATAAATATGACTGTGTGGTATATAGCATGAGTAGGGCTAACATAATTAATTAAGAAAAAAAAATCATTCACATATTTCAGCAGTAGCTAAGATCACCCCCATTTGCTGTATGGGAGTGAATAAATACGTGTGAATATAATAATAAGGTTCCAACTAGTCAGTTTCTTGGACAATGGAAACTGCTTCAGTGTGTTGCTTCTTCTGTGATAGAGGGCATGCTCTAACTGTTTTCTTTAGTGGCTGCACTTCAGAACTAGGAGATGAACTGTTCTGTCAAATGTTCCTTATTTCTGCACCAGTTTGTTGTTGAATCCCCTTTATGATTCAGCTGCAATACCGGTTGTTGTAAATAAGAGTGGACGAATAGCATATCACTTTAACTTCACAGAAGATAAATACATGTTGGTCAGTGTTTTGTTAAAGGAGAATATATAACATGGCCCGTATCCTGGTAGTCCATCAAATCCATGTTAATCCAATTTCAACCAATCACAGAAGTTTCAAGGAATTGTAACCGACATCTTGAGCAAACACTATATTATTATGCAAAACAAATTGGTGAACTATTGTTAGTTATATTGATATTTTGACATCTTTAAAAAAAAAAAAGTAATTGAAAAATCAGAGCAGATCAGCCATTAAAGACAAACACTGTCGACTCGATGGTGAACACCAGAATTTATCTTCCTTTTCATGTAGGATATTAAGGTGTAGCCAGTGTAGCTGTAGAATTACTGCCTGATTGCATGTTTGTGCTTAAGTTTTATGATATTCTGACAACAACAGCAAGTTTTTTTGTTCTGATTGTCCTCATTTATGATGGGTATTTTTCAGCACTGTGAAATTGACCATTTTGTCAAAAGCAATCCTATTTTTCAGAGAAGCTCTTGTCAAATGGGATGTTTTGCGGGCATAGTGTTTTAACTTAGGAAATCACGAAATGTGCCACGAGACAGGAGTATTTTTGTTGTTGTTGTTTTATGTTTATTTTTTTTTTCCAATATATTTTTTAATATAAATGTAGGTTTTATATTATCAATCAGTTCCATAGCATGAAACTCATGATTTAAGCTTACATATGTCACTAAATCACATCAGGAGAAATGCTAGCGTTTTGAGCAGATTTGTGTGGTTATATCCTCACTTTTCTCTGTTGTTTTTATTTTTCTTTCGACAAAATCCAGTCCTCTGTAAATCTCAAGTAGATTTGGCCACTTTTTTTTCAACCTTCCTCTCATCTTCAGAAACTGTCAAATCCACTAAAAAAATGACAGAACCACCCAACCTGGCGCATGAGCTCAAGAAAAACATGTCCAAGCGCAAGGACATCGATTGGGAGAAGTTCAAGGACACTCCTAGTGTGACCGCTCATTTCTTGGTCATGGCACTGTATGGCATCAGCTGTCGATTTGCCTCAGCCAGCCACCTGGCTATCTTTGCCTTGTCTTTGCTGATGATGATTCATGTTGTCTGGTTTGCAAGTCGTTCACATTGACAGTGAAAATATGGATGTCTGTGTTGATGATCGGGTTTGACTGAACTAAAATGTAATACTTATAAACAAAATCCACTGCTGTCATTCACCTCTGTCTTTATTTTGCTTGTGACTGAATATGGACTGCAGTCATGAACGGGTTACTGATGGAAGAGAGATGTTAGCTCTGAAAAGTGTGGATGACACACTCAAATTTAAGAAAGTACAAATACTTGGAAGATGTGTCATGGTGAAGAATGTTGATGGTAATTTTAGAATTTTTGCAATAATTACAATCACACGGGTGTTTTTCAAATACATGTATATGTATCCTTTTAGTAGTGAAAATGGGTGAAAAACAGTTATGTTCAATGTTCTCTACAACATGCTTGTTTTTTTAAAAAAAATCATCAAACTGTTCTGTTGGGGATGGAGACCATGGCTTGGAGTTAGAGGTGATTTGATGAGCGGGAGAGATAGTTCATGACCATGCTATCTTTTAGCAGAACCTCAGTTAGTGTTTCTGCTTGGTAATCAGAATGATTGTTAAAAGTAGTTTTTTTTATGTTTCAATCCATGACATGGAGTTTTCCCAGTTCGTATCATTGACATGGATAGCAATTATATACATATATATTTATTCATATTATTCATAAGCTATTTGAGACTGTCTGAAGAGAGGTTTGATTGTCTTTTTTAGCTGGGTACCATTTATTCACTTTGATGGCTTGAAACCACAAATATGTGTGTCAGCTTGAATTTGCACCTGTTAATGATTGTGATTAATAGCAAGGAGAAATTAGTTCAGCAGTGCAATGAAAACTTTAATGATCCAATATCTCGAACACATAAGATTACTTTGGTAAGGAGTCAAGAAAAACCGTTGTTCGTTGGTATTGTTGTACAAGTAGCTCACAACTTTTTTATCTCGTTTTTCACTGTGGTACTGATCAGTCAAAGAATGAGACTCGAATATACCTCAGAGTGGAATTCTTATAGAGAGAGATAAATCCATATGTTAAATAGACATCAAGAAGAAACAAATTCCTTTAAGAACAGGCGGAGTCAGATAAAAGAGTGGCCATTGGCAATTCTGAGATGGAAACGGGACCATGTATTATTAACAGCGATAGTAGAAAATTTTTTTCTTGGTTGGTCCTTTAGTTGAAAATGAGAATTTAGTGTACTACTTTTGGAGATTGGGAAATCTGAAATATCTGTCCAATCTGAGGATCTTCAGTCATAAATGCAGGCTAAAATGTATGGTGTAAAATGTGAGAAATGTACAGACTATGATTGGTCAAATGGGATTTTTGTGCTTCTACCCATAATTCAGTTTTTTTTTGTGTGTGTGTTTTTTGTTAAATCTTCATATTTTTAAACAAGTGTATTTTGGACAGAATCCATCAAAACATGTTAGAGAATCATATCACTGGTGGAAGTTTGTTCCTATTGTTTGAAAATGCTTTTTCTGAATATTACAGCTTTATGAAATGGGAAGGCTGATTTAATCAAGAATGAATGTTTGTTACATGTATTATCATAAGTTGAATCATAGTGCTTGTTGTTTTAAGAACTTTTGCCAGTGAGAATCATTTCACGTCTTCACTGGCAGACATCCTGATATGTCAATATTCATGGTATTGGAATATATGGCGATACATTTGCTCAGAATTGAAACATAATAAAATACACTGATACAAACTTTCCTTAACATGCATGTGTTTGAAATATTTCTATTCCTGACATAACAGACAGATGGTCAAGGATTTTACTATACATGTACACTGTTTAGTGAATTTGCTTTTTTGTCCTGAGCGTTTGTCAGTTTTAATGTTTTTTAATCATTTGTGGAAAAAAAAAAAAACGACATGCAGATGATTTCCTTGTTGAGGATAATGTGGAGGATTCAGAATTTTCTCTCTCCATGTGGTGATATTTATCATTTTAGTTTCACAGACCTCTGAATTTTTGGGGGGATTCACTGCCCCTGTTCTTTGATCAGTCACATTATATTTGTATTACGTTATAGCATGTTTTTTTTTTAATTGCATAGGCAGTTATTATTGTGCCTATGATTTGGCAATGTACGTTTATTTTATACTGAATAAATCCATTTTCCTTTCTATTAGTGCATTAACCATATCATTGTCAATGAATACACATATTTTCATTGTATTTTGCAGAGGATGATAATGATGAGGATGAAGCAGATGAAAATGTCGGAGAATCAGAAGACGGCGTAAAAGAGGAATTGTAATAGTCACCATAATTTGTGTATTTATTTTTATTCTAAGTAAATTTAATTCCATTGTGATGCTTGTATTTTAATTTATTTGATGAAGGTGGATGAAAACCGATAGCTACATGTATATGGTTGTTTGTTGTTTTGAATTGAAGGCATGTCAAAATTAGAGAAAAAAAATGTCATGTTTTATATGTGTAATGTGATGAAATGTTATGAGATCAAGATTCATTTTTGTAGAGTACATTGTATTACAGCCCTTGGCTGAGTTTGAAGAGTGAGGAGCATTTATTCAATGTACACTCATTGTGTACATGTATTTCACTCGATCAGTTGCTGTTAACTTTTTATCATTTGTTTTTGCATTGTAGTTCCTATGAATGATGCTTTGTGTTTTCCAGATGCCATGATTAAGTTCCAATAGAAAGTGGATTGTGGCACATATGCTGTGTAGCAACATTAGATCTCTTAATTAATTTGATTCTCATCATTGTTTGTGGTATTGTTGTTGTTGAAAAGATGGGCTTTGGTTTTATTTTTCTTGATACTGTGGATCTTTGCCCAGGTCCGTTCTCATTTGCCTTTATAGTACTGATTTAGCATAATGTAGTTCTTAACTTCTCACGATGTGTTTATAGTACATATTATATGCTCTACATTAGTTGTCACTAAAAATAAAACTTGGCATAAACATGCAGTTGTGTTCATCAGCAGAAGATGGGAAATTTCAATATTATTTTTAGGCAACTGTTGTGTCAGGTAGTTTTGGATCTTGTAGCATTGTCTATGTAACTTGGAACAAGAATCCACATTTGATTTTTGTCAGTGGACAAAAAATGTTCTGTCTTTAAAAGTCTGCAAAAAACATGTACATAAACAATATACATGTATTTAGTTACACTACATGGTGTTAAAGTTCTCCTGCAGACTAATTTGAAAAAAATCACCATAATAGCATCAGGACTTAATGCTCAGCAAATCAACTCAGTATAGCTTCAGGCTGTACAAAAATGAATTTTGATGACTCAGCTCACAGAGACGCAATTGCTAGCTTTTTAGCATAAGAGGACACATTTATTTACAATTGTAAACTTTGTTTTGAATGGATGTAGAAAGACTCACTATTTGTCATTAAGTATAGAAATATGAAAAGGCATTACATTTCATATAAATTCACCATTCCTCCCCTGTTTGACCTTCTGAGTGAAGTTAGGAATTAATTTAAATATGTGCATATATTGTGTATGTAATGTAATGTTTCACTTATAAAGATTTGAAATAGTATTTACAAACTTGGGACTTATCTCCAGCCACTAAGGCATCAGTTTCATTTGCACATTGCATTATTTATCATCCCACATTTACAACCAGAAAGCCCTGCTTCTGAGAAAACAGCTGCTGAGCTGGTTCTTCCAATCAGCAAATCAACTGTGTCTAAACGCATTTAAAAGATGTTTTAACACAACTTTTCCTTTGCAGAGTTAATTTGGCCTATTGTGTTTGGCCAGCATTCATGTTCATTGATCACACAAGCCAATTTATCCATAAAAGTGCTCAGCTGTTCACCAGTAGAAATGTTGGAAATTGTGTCATGTGTGATTTTATGTCATATGTTTTGAGAAATGCCATGTTAGATGAAAAAACATTTGAAAAGTTGACCTCCTACACATTTCTGTACTGTTTTGAATTTAAAGTTAAACAAAGGAATGATTGTGAAAAAGTGTTTTTGGTGTCTATCTGTTGTTATCCAGATTGAGATTTATAATGAAGAAAGAAAATCTACCCCGACACTGCAGTGTCAGCAATTAAAAAAAGAAAATCTTCAGTCTCTTCCAGTGACATGCCATAGCATCTGATCATAAATACATGTATAAGTGTAATTCTCCTTCATACATTATCAGGCCAGTGATGTGTAACATTTCAAACTTTGATGGTACATAACGTAATCTTTTTGTTTATAAAGTAAAATGAGGTATACATTGTATTTGGTTTAGTGGTTTAAAAAAAAAATGGTTGACGCAACGACAGCACCCTTTAGTTTTCTGCATGTTCATACACATACACACATACATCACATTGTCAGACCCCCATGACAATCACTTCAAAAACGAAGCCAACTGTGACTCAATTTCTGCTTGCTGACAAAATTTATTTTTGTTACCAGACGTTTATTGGTGGCATGAAATCACCACTGTAAACACTACAAGTTCACCAAAGCTCTGGATAAAATCATCTCCTAATGGAAATGGGGCAATCAGTAACAGACAACCAAACATCAACATGGCATGATAAAAGATGAAACTCAAGTACAATAACAACTAAAATACAGTCGCAACACAACATTTAATCTTTCCAATTTTGTGGCTGTTAGGGAAATAAAATCCACATAACTATCTCTAAAATGTGAAAGATTTAATAATGTAACAAGTGAATGATAATTATTATTTTTTTTGTTTTTATTTTCATGTCATAATCTAAATAAATATATTTAAATGATTCTCTGTATTTTGTAATGTTTCAAACAGAACAAAATCCAGGCTGGTTTATGAACTTCGATCGTTTAGGAAAAAAAAAATTTGCTGCCTTAAGAAATGCTGTGAATATTAATTCATGATGATCTAAGTAGCCATTTTTCTCTGAAGAAATTCATGAAAATCTCAACAAGTGTATATATATATATATAATGAAGAAAGAAAAATTTTAATGGTAAAATTTGACCGATTCTTGAATACTGTAACACAGCACTGTGAACCACTGCTCATTTATGTAATTGTACACTTTACAGGCTCACATTAAAGCATTCTGTTTAGTTGTCTAATTAAGCTTGATGAATTGAAATCAATTTTTGATAACAATCTGTACCCCAGATGCCTTGTGAACAACATATATCTGTATTTTATAATCTTTTCTCGTAGTTAAAAAAAAAAAAAAGACACTGCCAATTTTCAGGTTTGGAACAAGTACAGCTAGAAGATAGCGCAAGTGAATTTTCACATCTTTCAGGGCCACTCACAATTTTCTGTCTCTTTCTCACAGTAATAGTCAAAGAGGTATACGTATACACTGTACAATATGTTCATGAATATGAGAAAATGGGCTGTCTGACACAGCTCTTCCAGAAAAACCTACGATAGAAACAGCTCTGGCCCATAAGGCTTTCTCTGTCACAGCCAGATTCTTTTTGAGCACTTATGCAGCCCAACCGTAAATGCCTTGTATATAATACAGCTGCCAGTACACATGTATTGACAGCCCAAAAAGATTCAGCAAAACCATCTAACATTTAAAAAAAAAAAATCTTGGTTTTATAATTCCATAACTGCCTCCAACAATGAATCAAAATTAAATATGAGACAAACTAAATGGGTTGATTTTTACTGAACAATGTGCACAATTTTCGTAGAGTCTATAACCAGGCATCAGACCAGAAGTTTCCTATTAAACAAGGAACAAAAAAATACATCCAAAAAATTCAAATTATAATTCATTGCATCTACCGAATCTTAGCTTTAGTTCACGCTCCTGTAACTACCAGATAATATCCAAAAAACAATATATGGGATAATATCTTCTCATATCCAAATGCTCTTTAAAAAACAAAAAAATCCCCCAGTTTACTTTCAGTACTTTCAGACTGCCGATCATGCACATCGACAGTAACTATTCCAAACTGCACAAAGTCCAAATTTTGGGTCAAGTTATATTTTTATCTTAAAATATCCCTCTATGTATGTTTGTTTCCCAACACACTTGACATCTGCACAATGCGTATCTCACTGATGAAAGCAAAGCGGTGTATAGGGAACTGTTCTGTTTTTACTGAAAGCAGTGATTTCAGACTTACATGGTTTGTGACAGTTACTGTTGACATGTCAAAGCATGGCATCCTTTGGTTCGGACTACAGGTGAATTTTCAATGCAGCTCTGCTATTTTGTCAGGCTGTACAGAGGTGAGGGAATACCTGAAAACACAGATCTCCATTCCTCCCAGTAATATTTTGGTTGGTGATGAACTGTTTACTGACTCAACTGACTATGAAGGCTGAGATAATTCTATTATTGTTCTTGGTCCTGGTCTCAAGCTTCCCCCGACTGTTTTCCGCCAGGCAGCTAGACCCTGAGACCTGCCAATGTGATTCAGTACAGATACAGCTCTAATACATGTCGTACTTTTATTCTTGTTCCATCTCTTCAGGTGTGTCGCATTCTTCCACTGGTGTTTCTGTTTTACCTGATGGTGTCAATTCTCCTGCTGATTCTGAACTTATCTGTTTTTCCTCTGTGCTTGTTTTGCGTAGAGCATCCCCACATACATCAAAACCCTGACTATCATTAGAAGAAGCAGCGTGAGAGGGGGGTGATGATGTTTCCTGCTCCTCCTGTGCACAGTCCCCCCCGCCATCATGTTCTATTGTTGGCGTGGATTCTGGTTCCTCCTCACCATGGGAGACACTGTCCATAGACCCGTTGGTATCTAATGGTTCGTCTGGCTCTGAAGTGACTGTGTCTGACTGGGATGTTTCGATATCTGAGACATTGGTCATGGGGATGTCAGAAGTTGTGTCGGCAACAGTGTCTGACTTGGCTGTCAAGTAAGTAGATGTTGTAACCTCTGACGATGGTGGCAGTGGTAATGATGTGGATGAGGTTATTTCTGGCTGTGAGGTCGCTGCTGGCTGGGCAGAACCACTTATGGACTCGGGTGACCCAGGTTTTTCGGACAAGCGGGAACGTTTAGCCCTGGGCTCATCGTCTTCATCTTGGGAGGAGGATGACTGAGGTGACAATGACCCTGAATGCTGCAAGCTTTGGTTGGGTGAGAAGTGAGACAATGAGGAGAATGTTGCTGACATGGACGATGGTTCCACTGAGTCTACTAGCCTTTCGAGACCTGCTACACTATCACAGGCCTCTGTTTCACATGGCGGAACTGTGCCTGTGTCCACAGAGGAGGGTGATGAAACCACTTCTGCGTAGGAACGATTGTGTTCTGAAGATGGATAATTCTGTGATGCATGGATGTCAGATGAAGTGGGTTTGCTGTCATCTGCTGAATGTGTATGCAAGTTTTCAGGCTCTTGTCCACTGGATTCAGCCTCTGATGTATCTGTCTGCACAGACTCCTTCATCCTAGAGTCTAACGGCTGTTGTCCTTGTGTGCTGTGTGCTGTACTTTCCTTTCCTGGTGACGATATAACATCAAAGCCAAGGCTGTCATTCATATTTTTTGATTGTTGATTGATCGAGTCAGAGTCTGAGGACTGAGGAAGTGAGTCTGACACATCATCAGTGGAAAGTTGACTGGAATCTGTTTGAGGTTCGATAGAAGATCCATTTTTATCAGATGATTTAGGTGATTTACTGGAATATGACTCTGACTTGGGAGAATCTGTAACTCTGGTATTTTCCCCTTCATTGGCAATGGATGCCCAGGGTCTGTTTTGCGTCTCTGTAGTTTCACCAGAAAGGCTGACAATGGGCTGTGAACCAGTTCCTGAGCTTTCATCTACAGGTAGGAAGGAGCATAAAAAAAAAGCTACATACAGAAAACATGAAAGATAAAGCACACGATAAATAAAATAAACAGCTTCATTTCCATTCATGAAAACAGGACAAAGTTTGCATTATCAATGTATGGGATTGGCATAAACAAGAAAAATTAAAAGCTTTATCATTTGTAGTATTTATATGATACTACTTTTAGCAATCTTGAGTTTAAAAAAGCATAATTTTTATTGTTCTGTGAATTCATCTTTGACGTACCATTCTCTGACTCCAAACAACAAAATTAAACATGCATTTATTTTGACATTTATAAAAAAAACTGAAGACCACAGGAGAAAAAAATGACGATAGTCACAAAATACTAGTTTCATGTAAAATGAATTTTAAGATTTGAAAGTGTAAGATTCTTGTTTAAGAGATATATCCTTTTATTCTTTATTTATAGTAATACAGTCATCTTTCGACAGAAGGCACGAAACTTCAGTAGGAGGGCTACTGGTAGGGCAGATAACCACGAAAACCATATGTCTTGCACCCAGGGCAAATGAGTCTGAAGTTGTGCTGGGCGATATTGAATTACAGCCATTTTTAACTATTTTCTGACTCAGATACCAGAACTTTTATTTTTTTCAGGTTAAAAAGGGTTAAATTTTCATTTGGTGAAAAAAGAAAAGAAACAAATTTGGTATCGGCAAATAGAAATGGCCGTAGCTCGAAATCACCCGACACGACTTCCAACTCATTTGCCCTGGGTGCAAGACTTTTTTTGTGACTACTGTCATTTTCCCCCTGTGGTCTTCAACTGTTACAGTACATATTATACTGATTTCACATAAAGATTTCTTATGAAGGTGTCAACTGTTGTCTTTCATATGAGCATTTTTCCTAAATTAACATGAAGATTTAAATAAGAATTTAACAAAAAACAAAACAAAACAAAACCGAACAAAAATCTAAGGACATATAATAACAGCAGTTCTTAGAAGATTTATGTTAGACCTCCTTACTTGATGTGGAAAGTTCTTCTGAAGACGAAGATGATGAAGAAGAAGTTGAGGCATTTGTATCCTCTCCTCCCATTTCTTCTTCCTCCTCCTCTTCCTCCGCCATTGATTCTCCTCCATCAGTTGCCACTGCTCCAACCTCAGTTGTATCCATGGTAACCTATATAAACAAGACATCACTGCTATTTTAAGACAAAAATTCAGATGTTTTCAGAAATGATAACTTTAAGGGATGTGATAATTTTTTTTCTTCCATTTGCGGGGAGTTCTGAAAATGAGGTTTTGGGATCAAAATATAAAAACTGGGTTTTTGCCATTTTCAGACACAGACCTCCTCTGATATGAGAAAAAATACTAGTTGGTCCCAGAAACATCTGTTATATGGTCCAAAATGGCACCACTAGCAGACTGTATAGAAAGGTTATGAAAATTCAGCTGCGATTTTTTTCTTTTTCAAATACAGTGGAATCTGCTTAAAGTCAATCTCTCGGGACCGAGAAAACATGTTGTTGACTTTAAGCAAGGCAGACATTATTCGTTTTCATTGGACACACTCCCTGGGAGACATGGGGAGTCACAATATGTGTTGCATATTTCTTGGGTTATACTCTTATCCCTAAAAAACAAACTTTAGCAGGGCTTCCCCCTCTAAGTTAGTAGAAGTAGTATTTTGCCCTGTAGTAGTAGAAGTAGTATCTTTAAGACGTTTCAACTTTATATCAAGATTGAGAGCGCTGTACTTTTTTTCGGATATTCTGATTACGGAGATAAAAGGGTGACAAAATCTAGTCTCGGTGAGCGCACAATATAGGAGTAGGAATGAAGGTGATCTAAAAGTGTGACTGAAATTGGGCGCAATGCTTGTCTGCACAGTCTTTGTGTATGTGTGTATCTCAACGAATTGGGTGAAGAGAGCTGAGTTTGGGTGTTTGTGTAACATCGTCATTACAAGGCAAGTGAAGAAGGCCAAGCATGATACTGTGTGCCACTCGGAGTAGTGTGTGTGTGTGTCTATCAAGGCGGTCAGTGGTTTGTTGCACTGAAAGCCCTGTGTATGTGTCCGTGGGCTCGCCAATGCATGCGAGAAGGGTCAGGAGAGCCAAGCATGGAACTGCTGTGTGGAGGTGTGTTTGTGTATCCCCACCAACGCGAGACAAGTGAAGATAGCCAAGCATCTTCTCTTACAGCGATAGGCCCACAGGCGAAAATGCGTTGCTACAAGGCATCTCTCGATCTCTCTGTCTGACTTTTTTGTTCTTTGTCCTCACTATTTTCGGCTGCAATAGGCCAGCATGGGTCATTTGGAGTTGAGTTTAAGCAAAATCAACTCTGAAGGTGTTGAGACTATCAGAGACAAAACTAATGAAATATAAAGGAAAAAAACGGAATCACCAGAATAGGTTGGCTTTAACTGAGAATTTACTTTAAGTGAGTCGACTTCTAACAGATTCCACTGTATACTTTTTTTCTCTCAATTTTTTCCCCTAGGAATTTTCCATTTCTGAACTGACTTCAAATTTTCATTATATATTCTTCATAGCATACATTTCAATAACATGCATCCCTTTTTTCTAAATTTTATCGCTGTTTTTGAAGGAAAAATGAATATTTGGCAGAAAAATGATAAATATACACATCTGTCAACCCAGACTTTAAAAAAAAAGTATGATAAAGAATGTATAGCATATAACCAAAAAACAAATGCACATTATTTTTTATACAGAGCAATTTCATTACTGTATCATATTCCAAAAGATTATATTAAATACCTTGGAGCCTTAGGTTTTTGAAAACAGCTAATTTTTAAAACACAAAATCAAAGATGACAGCATTGTCATGACAAGATCCAAAACAATTTCTTTCCCCCCACTTTTATTCTAATTTGAGCATGCTGAACCTATAATTGAAGCTTTAAAAAAGTCCTTAGATCAGGCATTCAAAAAATCCCTCTGAGACCTGCGCCCACTCTCCCCCCTCTAGACATTAGAAATAAGAGAAAAGAATATGTCAGCTTGGTAAGAAATAAAAACAAACTGGTCACCATTTTTCACAAACAAGAAATAACAATCTGAACATTTCATAAAGCTGTTTTTTTTTTTTTTTTCAATTCATAAAATACTACGAAATAAATTAATAGAGAACTAGCAGTTTTTGAGCTGAGATTGTTCTGAAGATCTATAATACTTTTATTTGGAGACAATGACAGAGCTACCAGGGTTCACACTCCGTAGATACCTTAAAGTTCAAGGACTTTTCAAGGACTCTATGGTTGTTTATAAGGACATCTCGAAACCAAAAGTCATCAGTACTTATTCATGTATATTATATATGAACACTGAAAGTGTACAATTTCAAAATATAAGCACTTTCAAGATTTCACATTTTCTTTCTCAAAATTTAAGTACTTTCAAGGACCATTAAGGACCATATGAACCCTAACTATCAAAATTTATACTGACCACTGTTTCCTCTACTACCTCCTCTGCATGCACAGCTAATGGCTGCTCTCCATGGTCAGCATAGACTGAGCTGGCAAGGCTACTGGTGACACCATTGCTGGTCAGACTGGAATCCTGGGTGGTCTAAAAGATAAAACACAACTTAGTTTCACACAGGGAAAACAGAATGGCTCAAAAGACTTTTATGATCATGACATTCACTTCTTTGCACACAATTTTACAGATGGATCTTTTAGCGTCAATCAACCTAGACATCCTAACATCTAAGTCCTGCTAGGGGAAAGCTGCATCTAAAGTGTTTTCTTTTCTCAATACATAGATAAGAAAAATACAATAAAATGTTAATCTGTCTTTAACTCACTGACGACGTTTCATGCAACATATGCGGGACAGTCTGGTGGTCACTTGAGATCTTTCCCGCACCCTTTGCGGGATCGACTTCATAATTTTTTCCTGCAAATGCCCCGGGAACCATCTCTTACCGCAGAGTCACCCTTTGTTTCGTTTCATGCCGAGTTTGGCGGAAGTCGGTTGGTAACTTTTTGAGTTTTTGAAGAACAAGGAAAGTCACTTCAAAGTGAAAGCAGGGAAGAAAAACAGTAGTCGAGTTGATCTAATAAACACAATGGCGAGCAGGGAAAGGCAAGGAAAGTGGAAAGTTTTCTTTTAGTTCTGATGCTGACCTGTCAGACGCAGGAGATCAAAATTACATGAACCTGTATATCTAGATCTAGCAAGCGAGATTCAACAATACAGGTGGTCTAACAATTCTAAGTCTTGATCTAGATCTAGACCTTGTAATCCTGGGCGTAGTACTAAGAAGGGTAAAGGCAAAACACCAGCATCTTCCTCGTCTATATCTAGTGCTTTTACATCTAGAGAAACTTTTTTTTCTGCACAGCAGGCAGAGATGTAGAAACCGTCGTTGTCTGACTGTTAGACAACTCAGCTAGATCTACATTTTCCAATATTTTCCCCAAATTCTTGAGAAACCCAAAATCTGACTCATTTTTAAAAAAATCATTAAAAAATAACAATGTAACATAATCCATTTCTGTTTTCTGTATTTGATGTGGGACTATTAAAAATGTGTTTAGTAATTTTTGAAATTCCTCTGAAAATGCCAATCTTCAATGTATCCAAGCTCAAAACAAGCCCAGTCTTCAGTGAGTTAAAAATGAGTCTACTCATTAATCAAATAACTGATGAAAATAAGACTGTCTGAGGAAAACCAAGCATGAGCTCTGCTCTCCAGCAAAGATTCTGCAGCCTGGATAATTTCTGTAATCTCTGCTGTACTTGGGACATTTCCTCAAAGGTCTCACCTGTGTTCTTTTTGGTTGTGATGAATCTGTGGCTGGTGTGTTTGAAGGTGGTGTTGCCATAGCAACTGTTGATGTGACCCAGCCAGGAACAGGAGGCAAGTTTGAACTGATATTGGAATCCCGTGGGAAGAAAGGTGAGCCATTGGTGTCCATGCCGTTGACCAGGTGCTTGTTGCCACTTTCTGAGACCACTTTTCTGTAAATTCCACTGGTAAATTTTACTCCACCTTAATAAACTCCACACACAACTCTGGAGCACGATAAGCCTAAACCAATGGCTTTCCAAAGTCATTAAAACACATAATGACATATATTAAATCATCATACAATGAAGCAGAATTTGGAGATAACGCAGACTTATTAACTAATGGATTCAATGGGCTCATTAACATTCAATTCAACGATTTGGGTCAATCCAGTGACAATACTGCTATTTAATTTAACCATATCAAGCAAGGTCTGAGAATGATACAGATTTATAGTACTTGGGGATTTCTTTCCTGAATGTGCCTTTTATTAAAAACAGGCATTGTTAAGAATATTTCTTACGGCCCTGCTTTTTCCCACCATTTCCCACATATCTTGCATTTCTAAAATATTCTCTGATATGTTTTTGTGCATGCTGTTATGTCAAAGAGTTTATAGCACAACTAGAGTCATGACATCATGCGTGAAAATTGAAGCTTCCAGCTGTCATTTTATGCGGGACAAAAATGTGTGTTATGAGCATTGCGTGAAAAGGCTTTATTGTTGATGAATGTTAGGTTTCAAACTTATGTACCTGCATTGTTCTTAGGTGGCCTGTGACTGATGTTCTATTCAAGACTTCATTATATATTGGTCTGGATATTTGATGAAGATGCCTCTGAGTTAATGTAATCACCCCCCCCCCCCCCCTTCTCAGTGATTTTTTCCTCAGTGATTCGCCATTCATCCAGGAGATAGATCTATGTACTTTCATAATTCATAGTTCTCTGATAAAGTGAGTAATTTCACTTGAGACAGTGGAAGATAGTACATCTACTTACAACTATCAAAAGTTTTCCTTTGTGGCATACATATATTTGTTTGTATATTCTGTATCTATAGAGAGAGACTATACATGTATATATGTAAACAAACATACACAACTAGAGCATTCTGATATTGATCAGCTGCTTGGCTTTAAAACTCTCATTTCTGACAAGCAGAAAATTTGTTTGGAAGTCTATCTAGATCTACCTGGATCTTTCCTGTATCTGCATCAATCTCTGGTAGCTCTAATCAGTATGTGCACAATCTTTATTCAGTCATGGAGACAACCATGGTTTCAAATACAAAGCCTGCATAAATTAATGTAATTAATATCTTCTCTTTTGATTATGCTCTTGTCCAACGTCAAAAGTATTAGACCTAGATTTAGATCTATGCTGTTTTAAACACATTTTCTGTGAACAATTTCAAATCAAACAAAAGTACAACAGCAAATTTCTTGAAAAAAAATATGTTAATTAGCAATTTTGATTAGTGAGAATGGTGTCAAATTTGACACACCCCTGAGCTTCTAGAGCGGAGATATTAGATGACCAGAGGTGTGATTTGACTCCAACCAGAGTAAATAAGTGGTACTATAGCGTGGACCAAACAAGTGGTTGCCCTACATCGCCTACGATGGCAGTGGTCTATTGATCACACTGAGCGACCACGCAGAGGCCTCGAGTTCTGACTAGTTGTATTATAATCTCTTTCCACAAAATAAACATATATATCTAAATCTTTGAACATATGATTATCCTCAATCATACCTGCCAAATGGATCCACAGTACTGACAACCAACACATTCTGGAGAGAAAGAAAAAGGCTCAAATTATCAAACTGAAAATGGTAGGCACATACAAAGAGTTTTAACAGTATCAGTGACATATCCCAAGCGTATCTTAAACCTATGTGGTTGGTCTATGATACGGCTACCCAAACAATCCTTAACATTTGCACTGCATAGTGTTCAGGGCTTTGCAATAATGTGAGAAAATGGTGATGGGCTAATTGTACATGTAAGTATCCAGCGTGTACATCTTTCTTTTCTCATTATCTGAAAAATTATATACCTAACAAAATTACACTGGCAAAACTAATGAAAATGAAATAAGTAATGTTCTGTCTGAAGACAGATGAAGCAAATTTTGATTACCATTATACAGCTGCTAAAATTTATGCTAAAAAAAAATAAAAAATGTTTTCACTTAAGTTTTACAGCACTGCTTTATTAGCCCTTGTAACTCATAATGAAATGCAAATATTTTTCAAAATTTACACCCCTGACTTTTAAATATTTTTCCTTTTTTAGCCAATCAAAGTCACAACTTGACGATAAATTTCATGAACCTTTTCTAATCCACGCATGAACTTGTCACTGCGCTTATAGTGTCTCTTTGGATCAATGAGAAGTTCACAGAGGCGCTGAATTGTGAAGGGAGCCCTGTAATTCAAAGAAAGCAGAACCATTAATACTTCCAGTACTTCATAAAATAAGAATGGCATCCTAGAGATGTTTACCTACCAAAGCTAATATTTGTCAAAATGGCTTGATTACTTCCTCATGTTCGTCTGTAAGCAATAATTCATTATGTTTCACATTATATAAAGCTGGAGATTTCATAAAACAGTGCTTCATTACGAATTCATTTAAAGCTGCCACATTGATAACTATAATGACAACTGCAAAATAATTCTTACAAAATACAGATTTTTTTATTCAGAGGTGTAAGTTATATTTTCACGATTTTGCAATTTCCTTCTCCTCATAAATTGAAATATAACTAATATTTTATGTGTGCTGCAAAATTAAAAGACATTCGATTTGGCTGTTATGAATGACAGATCCATTGAAAGTTCACTGGTAGATGTAGGGAGTCGGAATGTTGCCCCTGCGGATGTTATTCCAATGGGCCGACAGCATGGCATATGGACGACAAGGGTCTGGGCCTGAGGACCTGTATTTTGCCAAGGCCAGTGGGTTTCACCTTTGGCCCAGATCCATCTCTCACCTCCCCGTAATGCCGACTGGGATGCTGGTGACGGTTTAAAGTCAAGGCCAATATGCAGACGAGAGTGAGCCGTCTGCTACTGTCAATGGGTATTCCAAAGTGGTCCTCCTTCTCGGTGGAGTGCAGTGGGGTGCTGGTCTTGCATGCCCCATTGGGGCCTGGGTGGACAGGGGGCCTTGGCGAGCTGCCTCGGCCTGCTGGGCCCAGGTGCGCTGGGCCAGCCTCGTATAGGGGCCTTGTGGACGATCTCAGTGAATGGGGTCCATGCCATTCCCTGCGATCTGAAGATAGAACAAGAAGCCGACATATTCCTCCCTGACCGATTTTGCATCTCACGTCTGCATGTCTTCTAGTGAGATCTGCTTGCACCATGTGAGCATTTAATCTCCTGGTATGGTCCAGCTGGCACAAGTTGGAAGAAGCATGCGAAGTTGTGTTGACTGCTGCAGCTTGCCGCTTTGGGGTGCACATGCCAGAAGGCTCATAGCAGTGGGACCGCCCCGTCATCTGGAGTGAGTGGCTATGGTCAGGGGAGGAGTAATCGGGCCTCCAGCGGATGGGGACCCAATCTATACGTCTATGGACTTGAGTGGTATGGGACGCCTTGGATAGATGATGATTGTGGGTCTAGCAAACTGCTGTTTGCTGGTGACAGTATCGCATCTGCAGGCCAGGCACTCCCAGGTGCTTTTTTGGATTCGAGTGGCTGGCTTGACACACATTTGAGGCTTTCAGCTTTGCTGCCCTTGGCCTGCTCTTAGCTGCCCTAGAGCTCTCGACGGGAGAGGCCTACAATGCAATCAAATTCCTCCTGGCGCACCCTCCACACTCTGTGCCCGCAGAGAATGATTAATCCCAGTCTAGATTGCCAGGGACCTAATCCACTGGGCTGGCATAGAATTGGAAGCAACCAACAGCTTTCGTGGAACCAATCTGTTGTCTAGTTTACTGCACACCTTTTCCTCCTATACAATCGCCACAAGGAATGCAATAGCTGCTACGGACGATATACGAGAGCTCGCAGCTCACTTGGGGGCTGGTGTCAAAGTAGATCCAGGAACTCAACTAAAAGTAAAGCAATCTACCTCCCACAACTGATAGGTAAACAAAAAAGCAATCCATGACAGACAAGTCACAGTCTTCGCATTAACTTCAATTTGTCATATTCCAAGTCACCAGTTTTTTCGTAAAACATATAATGATGGCTGCTAATGGACATCAGACAAACACCTCAACATTCCCCTTATATCAGTCAATTATGTCAACAAAGTATAACGCAGTAACGAATAAAAGTTAAAATGTTTCCATTAAAATACATATTGATTTACAGTAAAGTGCAAGCTCACCCATTAAATTTTTGTATGGCATCCATGATCCTGGCGTGCATGACATCAAATCGTACATTTTCAACATTAGGTCTTGGCTGAATGTTCTCTGAACTCAAACCTTGTCTCAGTTCAGCAACAACTTGTTCTGTCTTGCCAACAATTAAAGGTTTGAGAAGGGGCCACTGAAATCTGATGTATAAAACAAGAACATTACAAGCAAAAACCATAAAACATATAATTATTGTATCCTTATTGAGAGAGAGAGAGAGAGAGAGAGAGAGAGAGAGAGGGGGGGGGAAAGAAAGGCAAAATCATAACCAAATGGATTCTCTCTCTGTAGCTTCTACCATTCACTGGATACTTATATATATGAACCATTGCCAAATAAGAGAAAATCCTATAGGTCATGTGATACAAGTAAGAAAAATAAGCATTTTGCAGT